>RXON01000730.1:0-33559 GCA_009667805.1 Leptobrachium leishanense
GGAGATCCGCCATCTTGGGCCTCCCGGGCCCGATCTTTCTTAGCCGATTTGAGCGGCTCTAGCGCCCGCTGCGCCTTAGGTGGCACCATCTGGGTGCTAGGAAGTATCACCCACCTGTGGGTGAAGTTTTCAGCCCCGGGGATGCAATAATAAAGCCGCAGGAATTGGAAACTCAGCGCCGGTCACAGGAGCTCTTCCTACATGCGACCGCGCGCTGCAACGTCCGGCCACGCCCCGCCATGTGCAAATTAGACTTTCATTACTTAAAAAAGGTGGCCACTGGCCAGAACTGAAATGGCAAGGAAGTCTCTACTGAATGAGAGATACAGGAACCCCCTGCAATAATTCTGGACTACTTAGGTGACGCTACACTCAAAAAGAGAACGAGTAGAATCTGTTGCCTAAAAATGAAGTGAGCTTAATAGAATTGTAGTAAAGGTTGCATAGAAAAAACAAGCAGAATCTGCTGGTTAGGGTTAGTAACCCTAACAGAGATACGAACCCTAAACCTAACACAAGCACAAATACTAACCCTAACCTTATAACTAATCCAAAAATAGAAATACTAATCCCAATAATAAAGCTAACCCTAATAGTAACTCCAACCGACAAACTGACACTAACCCTATTTTTTTTTTTTGCACCGTACTCATGTCAGAAAAATAGTGTTGTTAACTTCCTCTTAAAATTTGATGCCTTGTATGCACTGTTCTTTTGACGCGAGTGAGCCAATTGTTAAGGTGGCTGAATTGACTCTACATTTTGACCCATTTTTCCTTATCACTTGTAGAAATGGTTCAATACCTTGCTTTACTATAGTATTATACTTATAAATCAAAGAGGGGACCTTATACTCCCCATCTTTGTTCACCAAATGCCCCTGTGTGTTTTCAGTCAAATGATACATGGTCATAATGAAGTGTACTCAGAGGTCCACATTTCCATATTTAGGGCCATATTCCAATCTTGTTAACTGTACCGCAGGCATGGTTAAGTGTTAAAGCGCGCGTTAAAAAAAATTGCGCTCAATTCCGTATTACATAATTAACGCTACAACCGCACGCAATCGTCTACCGCGTGTGAACTTGCGCAAACCATACGTGAGCTTACTGTACTTCACGTGTCCTATACTTAACATTATGAGAACAAATGTGTGCTACGATTAACGTGGTATCACAATCTATTAGCGCAAATTACCGCATGGGAGATAAAAGGAAAATCTTCATGATTATGAAAAGCTGGTGGTAGCGGCATATCTGACCTGGCTAACCCCCAAACAAAACAGCCCATAAAAAGGAATGCAGCAAGAATATAATGGATGATGGCAGGTGTATGTGTATTATTACTGTAGCATATGTGCTCATTTTGCATCATAGACACAGAACCCGTCTCCGATGCCTCTGGCAGACGCAATTCAGTTGCGTTTGATAGGTGTGTTTCTTCATTTTGATTGGCTGAATGGGTTCAAAAACCTGCGCGCAAAGATATTTACGCGAGACGGCACTGCGCCTGCATTTGTGTGCGTACTGTTTGCTCGTGCAGTTGATCGGCTGAAAAAAAAAAAGCCGCAAGGATTGTAATTCCAACGGAAATTTGCACGTGCAAAACTTTAACGCTAAAGATTTTCACTTTGCGGGAGGATTTTAGTGTGGACATTGTAATGTGGCCCTTTTAATGTATTAGTCCATTAGTCCATTATACAGTGTTGATGTTTCAGTGATAAAGACTTTAACCCCTTCACTGCCAAGTGATTTTTCCATAAAACTCTGTCCAGAACCAGTGATTTTTCTGGAAAAATCTTTTTTAATTAATTATACAGTTAGAAATAGTTTGGAATATTTCTGTATTACTTACTGTAATAACTATACAAATGGAGTTACTGCAGCTCCTGGCTCTGTGTTTGCTGCGGAAAGCTCAAGATATCAGGACTTTCTTTAACCAATTTTAAACAGTTTTAGCACCTTTGGGCATTGTGCCCATCGGGCTAAAACCTTGGGGGCACCTTCTACAGCCCAAAAGCAAATGAAATCCATTTTCAACAAATGAATTCAATTTGCTTTTGCCTTTTGAAGACCCGAGTTATTATGATCTCGGGACTGAAGGGATTAATCAAGAAAAAGTGACATGTATGTAGCATCACTTACTGTATTTTCACAAACTAATCAAACATTCGCAATCCCATGAACAGCAATATGATAGAGAATAAGGCAAGAATGGATTACATAAGTCTGTATATCAGAAAATAAAGGTGTGTTCACTGATCACCATAGAGTTTCAAGACATTAAACAGAAGGTGGTAAGAAGATACTGGATCTGAAAAACTATAAATATAAAAAAGTAGCACAAATGAGAGTAATGATGAAAACATGCTTAACAGCTATTAAGTGCAAAGAAAAAAAACAATCTCTGAAGGAAAAAAGATATATATACTCCGACTAAGGTGTTTTCTCCATGATTACCAATCCCCTCGCCTACTATCTCTCACCCTTCTAAATTTCCTTCTCTTCTCTTTTCTATCAGCAGTTTCTCCAATGTGGCTTACCCCTCTATCTCCTCTCCCTTCTTCGTCTTATCACATTCCACACTCTCGCTCTCCTTTGCCTCCTTGTGCCCACCAGCCTTCCTTCCTTTAGCACCCTTTCCCATCCCCTTATTGCAACCCCTCTTTCTAACCCTTTTTGCACTTGGCCTCTCTCCACTTTTTTATTTCTTTCTCTTTTGCTGAACCTCTCCCCATCACCCACCCATTTTCCCGATGATATTCAAAACCTCCTTTAGGGCACCCGTCTTACATTATCCCAGATTCCATACTCATTACCCATAAGGCCGCTAGGATGCACCCCCTCAATTCTTCACCAGAATGGTATGCGTATTGAGTGCATTATTTTACATATTTCTTTCTATACATCTCTATTTGGGTCTTCTCTTATCATGGCCATTCCCACTCTTAGAAAAGATAGTGGAGATAGCCAAAGAATAAAATAAAACTTAGCTTTTAATCTCGGTACACCCTGCGAGTGTTTTTGTCCATTCCCACTGTTCCCTACTTTTAAATTCTATGCCCCCCACACACACACATTTATGCGTTCAATAAAATTTAAATATGCAAAAAATAGATTCTTTAAGGGTTCATAATGCTGATCCATGTTGAAGGCCAGCCAAATCGAAGATCAATGTCCTCTGGTACGTTTCTTTAGTACATTCATGGTTTTAATCACAGAGTGTAGTCCACATGGAGATGTTTTGTAGATTACAAATACAGTTGTGTTTACTTGAACCTCTGTTTTTACTGTGATTATGAGGTTTTACTAGGGTTCAGCTGTCTACAAGTAAAATAGCCTATTTAACAGAGCAGGGATGTGCCGTCAGGGTAGGCAGGTGAAGCAGAGCCTCAACTGCGCTGCGGAATATGCTGGCCCTTTATAAATACAGAATAATAATAATAACTGCCATTAAGAGAAAAACTCACTGGCTCCGCGCTCCCCTGCCGTTGGCTCCCTCCTCTGCCTCTGCGCGCATTCTTTACATAGCCTATGCAATTTGCGAAGCGGTACGCTTCCCCATTAAGCTAATCGCTTAAGCTGCTCAAGAAGTCTGCACTGCTTGTCAAAGCCTCAGAGAGGCACTGAGAGAGCAATGGAATAGCTTGGACCAATGGGAAAGCACCTTTGGTCCAAGTCATTCAAATAAACGCCTGCATGGAAGGCTGGCCTCTCATTGACAGGAAGGGGCATATTGATGATATGTGTCACAGGCATCTCCCTCTAGTGGCAGATACAGAGTATGACAGGCACTGGCAGCTCCCACTGCTCTCTCTAGAGGTGGATACAGAGCATGAGAGGCACTGGTAGCTCCCTCTTGTGACGCATACAGAATATGACAGGCACAAGCAGTTCCCTCTGCTCCCGCTAGTGGCAGATACAGTGTATGACAGGCACAGGCAATCTCCTTTGTTCCCTCTAGTGGCGGATACAGAGTATGACAGGCACAAAAAAAACAGTTTTTCTATCATATTTTATTTTTTAATAGTAAAGTATATGATATGATGAAAATAATGGTATCTTTAGAAAGTCCATTTATTGGCGAGAAAAACTATATATAATCTGTGTGGGTACAGTAAATGAGTAAAAGATAATTTATAGCTAATTGCAAACCGCGGAAAGTTAGTAATATCTGTGTAGATCTGGCTCTGATACTAGCCAGTGCCTCACCAGCCACTGGCCTTCCCACATGTCCCTAAAACAGTCACACTGCCAAAGTGAGAACCCTCTTTACTCACAGATGCATTCACCCAAGCACCACCTCTCAGGCTCACCAATGCCCCAATTCCATGTAATTAAAAAGGAAGGTAGACTACAAGGGTGTAAGATACCAGACGTATTTGGAGGACAACTGTGTTACAAAGCTGCAATGTTTCAGCTCTCTGCCTTAGATATTCGAGTGGACTTGGAATGATTCTTTAGGAGTTTGAAATTAAAGGTAGACTGCAAATTCGAAGATAACAAATGTGGCTGTGTTTAAATGATTCTCTGTTCTGAAGGAGGTTTTACCAGGGCTCAGGTGTCTTCAAGTAAATCAGCTTAAGCACTGACTGCAACCTTCTGTGTAAGTAGAAGTATGAGCCTTGTAACTACAGATGGAACCAGTACGTAGCAGTCTCAAAGATTCTAACTCATTTTAAATTTAAAAAAAAGGTGTGCGAAAGGATTCAAGGAGAGATGGACGATTTGTCAAAATTGACCATTGTTAAGAGTAAGATCTTTGTTTTTTTTTATTACCAGACATGATATTACATGCTTGTAAATAGACCATCCTGTCCTCTTCATGTGGTGACTAGGGATGAGCCGAACACTCCCCGAGTTCGGTTCGAGGCCGAACCCGAACTTCCCATTTGTTTGGGACCGAACCCGAACTCGAACTCCATGCAAGTCAATGGGGCTGAAAATTCGGTTTTTTAGAGTGCCCTCCAAGAGGGCATATATGCTACATATTTGCCATAAAAGGTGTATGAGGGTCCGGGTAGTGCCCTGGGGGACAGGAAACAAGGACAAAAAGTAAAAAAAAAAACGTTTTTAAAGGGACAGTGAGTTTTCCATGAAATAAGGGTTAAAAATAAAAACCAAAAATTCCTTCAAATATCGTGCCTAGGAGGCCCCATAACCTGCCCGTGAAGTGGCGGATTCCTAGGATGTATAGAAAACACTTAAAAACTAAAAAAATGACGTTTCACATGACGGTAAATGCTTTTCCTTTAATCTATCCATAAACAACTGCTGGGGCGGCAGCCTGTATGGAAAAAAGACATTTCGGACACGCAAAAAGGTTTAGTGATTTTTTGGCTAAATTATTGTGAAACTATGCAGGCTTTGGATGAAAGTAACAATAGGTGCTTAAAATGGGCTTTTAGCGTCGGCAACAGTGCCGTCACATGGTAACCCCTTGAGTATGACAGGGCTTGAGGTGGTCTACTTTTAAGTGGGCTATTTTCAAGTGGAGTTAAAAACAGGAATTCTACCTGTACTGGTCTGGTTTGTATCTTTAGAGGGAGAGAAACCTCTGGTTTATTTGTCAATTTAATTTCTCTTTTTTGTTTTTTTTTTTCTGCTGTTTTTTTTTTTCTGTTGTGCTTTTTGGTTGTTTTTTTTCCCTGGGTGGCTGGTGACTTGTTAATTGGGGCGTGTAGCCTGTCAGGTGATTTCACTTGTATGGCTACATAATCTCAGGGGCAACTCACTGAGCTTGCTTACAGGGGCTTGAGGTGGTCTACTTTTAAGTGGGCTATTTTCAAGTGGAGTTAAAAACAGGAGTTTAAATAACAGGTATCAATTGTTGTTTATATATTTGTTATCTTGTTTTGGGTATGAGTGTTAGCAAGCTTGAAGGTTTGACCCAGTGCACATCCTGCTGCATGTATGCATGTCTGGAGGAATCCTTCCAGGGTCCATATCTCTGTAGCAAGTGTGAACGTGTAGCTCTTCTGGAAGCTCGTATTGGAGATCTGGAAGGGCAAATCGTAACGCTGAGGCAGATTGACAATCTTGAAAGGAGCCTGCTTCTCACGGAGCAAAGTATAGTTGAGGAATCTAGGGGTGTGGGAGGAGTGGAGTTAACCGGGGAACAGGTTGGTAGCTGGGTGTCAGTGACACGTGGTAGCAGGGGGGAGGGAAGAGGAAAAGGTTGGCTAGTCCTGATCTTGCGCACACCAACAGATTTGCCCCCTTGAGCGAAGATGTTGGGTGCAGCAGCTCAGGTGTAGCAGTACTGGAGGCTGCTCCCTCTAACAGCCGGGGGATCAGCCCACCAAGTAAGGGAGGGATAAAGAGGGCAAGTAAGCCTAGACAGGTTGTGGTGGTAGGGGACTCTATTATTAAGAGAGTAGACAGGGTAATCTGTCGCGCTGATCGCCTTAACCGGACAGTTTGCTGTCTGCCGGGTGCCCGTGTTAGGCATGTGGTTGACAGAGTTGATAGATTATTGGGAGGGGCTGGAGATGACCCAGCTGTCATGGTCCATATTGGTACCAATGACAAAGTAAGCGGAAGATGGAAGGACCTGAAGAATGATTTCAGGGAATTAGGAAGTAAACTGAAGAAGAGGTCCTCCAAGGTAGTATTTTCTGAGATCCTACCTGTGCCACGTGCTACAGTGGAAAGGCAGCGGGAGATTAGGGAGGTCAATGCGTGGCTTAAAGCTTGTGCAGGAAGGAGGGCTTTGGGTTTTTTAGAGCACTGGGCTCATTTTGCACTGGGGTACAATCTGTATAGTTGTGATAGATTGCACCTGAATGGAAGAGGGTCTGCTGTGCTAGGGGAGAGGATGGTTAAAAGGTTGGAGGAGACTTTAAACTAGTGGAAGGGGGGAGGGATACAGTATCTTACAAAATGGAGACAGAGCAGATAGCGGAAGGGTTTCAGTTCAGACTAAGGGGGGTGGAGCCGGGGGGATGGGTAATGTAAGAACAGTGGAGGCATGTAATGTAAAGTCGCATTCAGCATGTGTGGGTAGAGACAACATTAAATGTATGCTTGCTAATGCAAGGAGCCTCAATAACAAGATGGGGGAACTAGAGGTAATAGCATACACTAAGCAATACGACATTATAGAAAACAGAAACATGGTGGGACGAAACGCATGACTGGGCTGTAAACTTAAACGGTTATACATTGTTTAGAAAGGATAGGAAACATAAGAAAAGGGGTGGAGTGTGTTTATATGTAAATCAGGATTTAAAGCCTAATATTACACAACTGGAAAGTGATGAGGGAAATGTGGAATCCTTATGGGTAAATATTTCGTTGGGGAATAAACAGGGAAGTCAATTATTGGTTGGCATATGCTATAAACCACCTAATATAGATAATGATGAGGAAGAACAACTGTTAGAGCAAATTAGGAAGGCTGCACATCATGGTAGCACTTTAATTATTGGAGATTTTAATTACCCGGACATTAATTGGGATAGTGGGACTAGTAATTCAGCAAAGGGAATCCGGTTCTGAACATTTTAAATGATACCTTCATGTCACAACTGGTAGAAACACCAACTAGAGAGGATAACTGTCTGGACCTGGTTATAACAAATAATGTGGATCTTTTCTCAAATATTAATGTAAAAGAACAGTTGGGAAATAGCGACCATAACATGGTGACTTTTGAAATAAACTCAAAAAAACACATTCATAAGGGGCATGCTAAAATATATAATTTTAAAAGGCCAACTTTATTAAAATAAAGGAAGCTCTCAATGTCATTGACTGGCAGAAACTCTTTCACGGGAAAAACACTGAGGATAAGTGGAATATCTTTAAACTAACACTAGAAAAGTACACGTCACAATATATTCCACTGGTTAATAAATATAAAAGAAACAGACTGAAACCAATGTGGCTTAGTAGGAAGGTAACTAAGGAAATGAAAAATAAAAAGAAGGCATTTAAAGCTTTTAAATTTGATAAATCTGAGGCATCCTATAAAGCATATAGGGCAGCCAATAAAGCATGTAAAAATGCGATTAGATGGGCTAAACTAGAAAATGAAAAAGAAATAGCCAAAGAGAGCAAGACCAACCCTAAAAGATTCTTTAGGTACATAAATTCTAAAAAACCCAAGAGTGAAAATGTAGGTTCACTAAAATCTGAGTCAGGGTTATTGTTAACTGAAGATCAGGATAAGGCAGAAATTTTAAATGATTATTTTTCTTCAGTATTTATCAAAGAGAAACCTATAACAGGAGACATGAAATTCATTAATAAAAACTTACTAATACAAAGTGACTGGTTGACTCAGGACAAGGTTTTACACAAATTAAACAATGTGAATGTTAATAAAGCCCCAGGGCCAGATGGAATTCACCCGCGAGTACTAAGAGAGCTATGTGTTGAAATATGTAAACCTCTGTTCTTAATCTTTCAAGATTCTTTTCTTTCAGGAATAGTACCAGAGGATTGGAGAAAAGCTGACGTGGTCCCTATATTTAAGAAAGGTTTAAAATTTGTGCCTGGGAATTATAGACCTGTGAGCTTAACATCTGTGGCTGGGAAAGTATTTGAGGGGTTACTAAGGGATAATATTCAGGAATTTATTGGGAGGTATAATGTAATTGGCAAAAATCAGCATGGTTTCATGAAACACAGATCATGTCAGACTAACCTAATTACGTTCTATGAGGAAGTAAGTAGAAGTATAGATCAGGGGGTCGCAGTGGATGTGATTTACTTAGATTTTGCCAAAGCTTTCGACACAGTTCCACACAAAAGGTTACTACTTAAATTAAGAAAAATGGTCTAGATGAAAAATTCTTGGATAGAAAACTGGCTAAAAGATAGGGTACAGAGAGTGGTCATAAATGGTACATTTTCAAGATGGACACCAGTGGTAAGTGGTGTCCCTCAGGGGTCTGTTATAGGACCAATACTATTCAATTTATTTATAAATGACCTTGAGATAGGCATTGAAAGTCATGTATCAGTGTTTGCAGATGACACAAAGCTAGGAAAAGTAATACAATGTGAGCAGGATGTTACTTCGCTGCAGAGGGATTTAGATAGATTGGGGGACTGGGCACTTAAATGGCAGATGAGATTTAATCTAGATAAATGTAAAGTTATGCACTTTGGAGTGAAGAACACACAAGCAATTTATACCCTAAATGGTACGGAGTTAGGGAAATCCAAGCAGGAGAAGGATTTGGGAATAATCATAGACTTCAAACTAAGTAACAATGTGCAATGTCAAACAGCAGCCGCCAAGGCCAGCAAAGTACTGGCATGCATTAAAAGGGGAGTTCACTCACGGGATGAAAACATAATTTTGCCTCTGTATAAATCAATGGTCAGGCCGCACCTTGAATATGCCGTGCAATTTTGGGCACCTGTCTTAAAAAAAGATATTATATCGTTAGAAAAAGTGCAGAGACGGGCAACTAAATTAATAAGGGGGATGGAAGGGTTAAGTTATGAGGAAAGACTAACAAGCTTAAACCTGTTTAGTTTAGAGAAAAGGCGCCTTAGAGGGGATCTGATAACCTTATATAAATATATACGGGGCCATTATCAACCATTGTCTGATAACCTATTCATTAACAGGACTATACATAGGACAAGGGGTCATCCATTTAGACTGGAAGAAAGAAAATTTAGCTTAAAGCATAGGAAGGGTTATTTTACGGTGAGAACAATAAAGCTGTGGAATTCTCTGCCTGTTGAGGTGGTTGGGTCAGAGTCTGTACAGACTTTTAAAAAACGACTGGATGACTTCCTGCAGACACAGAATATTAAGGGTTATAATATTTAATATGTGGGTAAAAGCTTCTTGATCCAAGGAGAAATCTGACTGCCATTCTGGGGTCAAGAAGGAATTTTTTCCCAGTATGTTGCATATTGGCAAGCATTCAGACTGGGTTTTTTGCCTTCTTTTGGATCAACAGCAGTAGGTTATGTGGGAGAGGCTGAACCCAATGGACGCATGTCTTTTTTCAGACTCTGTAACTCTCTAACTCTGTAACTCTGTAACTCGTGTTTAACTCTGGTAACTCTGAACTCTGGTAACTCGATACAGGCGTCAGTGGCAGTGCACCCAGATATTGTCCTTTTAGTGCCCCAGGCTTGCAAGTACTTATCATACAATAACCCCTCTGTGGTATTGTGGAAGAATGCAGGGGTGGACCATTTGCGGTTCCTATATTAAAAAGATATGAATCTGGGAATGGCGGTTCCGTGCACCCAGATATTCTGCCTTTGGTGCAAGACTGCCAGGCCAGCAAGTATCATCATAAGTAACCCTTGTGTATTTTTGTCGAAGAGTGCAGGGGTGGACCATGTGGTCCTATATTTGAAAGTTTTTTGAATCTGGTAAATGCGCGTTCAGTTGCACCCAGATATTGTGCCTTTAATGCCAGGCCAGCAAGTATCATCATACAGTAACCCCTGTGTGGTATTGTGGAAGAGTGCAGGGGTGGACCATGTGGTCCTATATTGAAAAGTTTTTTATCTGGTAATGGGCGTAATGGGTAATGTGCCTTTAATGCCAGGGCAGCAAGTATCATCATACAGTGTGACGGGATGGAAGTCCACCTGCGGTCCTGCTCATCTGACCCCCCCCCCCTTGGATGGCGTCGCCCCACTACTGAGTGGCACGGCACTCGGCATCTCGAGCGGCCTGGAGATGAAATGCGTGCCGGCGTTCTGGAGAGATGGGTGCGGTGTTTGCCTTGGGGATCCGTTCCTGGTTGAGTGGTGATGCAGGAGGACCGCTGAGTGTCTCCTGCAATAGTGATTGTAGCTCTGAAATGAAGACACCAGACGTGGCTGTATGCTTTAAAAACAGTGACTGAATTTTTGGGTTTCTAACAGGGTCATTTATAAAAACTTCACACAAACAGATTTACCAACTCCCCCACCCACACAACAGCACTGATTGGCTCCTTTCCCAGCCTCCTGTTCCCTATCAGGTCCCTTTCAGCCTTTCCCATTGTCCAGGGATTAGGCAGATGAGGGTCTTGGAAAAGCCTCCAATCCTCTGGTTTGCTGTATCCTCTATTTTGCCCTTTCAGGCTCCCCCCATTGTCCAGGGGATTTAGGCAGATGAGGTCTTTGGGAAAAGCCTCAAATCAGCTGGCTTGCTGCATCCTCCATCTTGGCATGAGATCCTTTGTTCTGTGAAACCATGCTGGGATGAGCAAAATGGGCGACGGGGAAAACACATACAAACGGTTTCTTTCATTTACTTTTACAGTCACATCATACAGGGTACATTTTATTACATTACAAAATAAAACCACATCTAGCAATAAAATAAGAGGTCCATAGGCTCACATGCAAAACCAAAACGAAAACAGGAAAAATGGTCTTTAAAAAGGGTTCAGTCTTTAGTCATGTGGCTCGCTGAAAAGAGCTCTCATTTCCGTTCCGTGACATACAGTAACCCCTCTGTGTTATGCAGTGGTGTATTTAGGTTTTGTGCTGCCCTAGGCCTGACTAAAGTCGTGCACCCCCTAATTTAAATTTGAGGCACTCCTTCCTGTCAAGGGCACACCTCTTCCTGGTTAATCCCCACCCTTCTTCTTTAAGCTCCACCTTTTCCTCTTAGAGCTCCGCCTCTTCCTCTCTTTATATTAAAAGTGGATACCAAGTGCCTACTTATATTTTGTATACCATTTCAAATGTATCTATTGAGATAAATAAAATTATGAAATGTTTAAATTCAAGCATTTTTACAAAGAACAGCCACGCATGTTAAGTATACTGGATCACAGCCCTCTAAATTGGTTGAACAATAAAACCACAGAAACGTGCACTGCATATGAGCGTATCACAGAGCTTCACAGCAATAAAACCACAGAAATGTGCACTGTGTATGAGCATATCACAGAACTGCCACAGCAATAAAAACTCACAGTAATGTGCAGTGTGTATGAGTGTATCCCAGAGCTCCAAGGCAATAAAACTCACAGTACTATGCAGTGTGTTACAGAATCCACAGCAATTAAAACTCCCAGCAATGCAATGTTTGGTGTGTGTCAGCGTATCAGAATCCACAGCAATAAAAATTCCAGCAATGCAATGTGCAGTGTGTATGAGTGTATTAGAATCCACAGCAATAAAACTCCCAGTAATGCAATGTGCGGGTCAGCATATCAGAAACCACAGCAATAAAACTCCCAGCAATGCAATGTGTGGTGTGTATGGCTAGGGTCAGACTGAGGCAGTGCGAACGCGCGTGCAGCCGCACTTAATCACGGCCGTGCTAGCAGCAGATGCCGGGCAATGACGGCCAATATACGAAGTACGGTCGCACAAAAGTCCGGCTGCGCAACGCAAGTGGAAAATGAATGCATTTTTTCGAGAACGTGAAACCGCAGGTACTGACGTACAGAGTGCGCTGCGTCTGCTAGCGGCGTGTGTGTGTGATTAGGAGACGTCAGACGCTGCTAATGTCCGGCCAACATAACGTCCAGACACAAAAAGAGTTTTATTGATGATCCGTACAAAATCACGGACGAAAATGCGCATAGTATGACGCTATCACGTATTCTGTGAAAAAATGCGTCCATTCGTTCGAACGCACTTTTTCACAGACAACATAAAAATGCGTTCGTCTGACCCTAGCCTTAGAGTGCATCAGAATCCACTGCAATAAAACTCCCAGCAATGCAATGTGTGGTGTGTGTCAGCGAATCAGAATCCACGGCAATAAAACTCCTAGCAATGCAATGTGTGGTGTGTATGAGTGCATCAGAATCCACTGCAATAAAACTCCCAGCAAACCGAGTGTATATGAGCACACAGCAATTATTTATTCTACATTTACCGGCCTCCGTCCGCGGTAGGACTGTGTGCAGAGTCAGCAGGGACTGTGTACAGACTCAGCAGGAGGTCCCTCCAGGCCACGTTAGGATCGCAGCTGTGCCTGTGCGTGGAGCCATCTTGTCAGCAGTGGGGTGCCACTGCCAGAGGGTGCACCGTGGCTTTGATTCCCTTCCTGGTGGGTGTTCAGTCCAGAATAGAGTGACAGTCCATGTTAACGAAAGAGTGGTCAGCTGCATGCGTGTCACGTGGTTCAGCCAGTCAGGTGGTACTGAGACTCAGTACCACCTGACTGGCCAGACCGAGTGTGACCTGCATGCACGCAGCCTCACCAGGAGCCAGGCAGCTCAATGACAAATTTCTATCACTGCAGTGCTGGTTAAGGAAAGGTCCACTTTAAACAGCAGTAAGCAGACAGGGCTTCATATCCTGCTGATACCCCCCCCCTTTACCTGCCGTTTACTGTCATCTTCTCTCTCTGGACACAAATCACATCCCCCTCCTAGAGCTGCTGCGGGGCAGGGGAGGAGCTATGGAGGGAGGAAAGGGGGATTTTTATTCAATTCGATTTTATTCCGAATGCAAACGCCATGCTCCGCTGCTCGTTGTTTGAGAACACAGCTCAAAGCTGACACACAGTGACAGTGGCACCTCCTAGTACCCCCTAATGACACCCCAATAATCACTGGTACCTGGGGCGGCCCGCCCTCCGCCTCTCCTCTAAGTACAACACTGCTCTGGTGATATGCTCACACACAAGTTTGGCGAACTGCCAGCAAGTACGGTGCTGTTTGAAGGCATTGCAAATCCCCATAGAGAAGTAATGGTTAATCTATTCAGAGAACACCAAACAGCAGAGAAATGTCAGTGAAATACCCTGATGTTCGGTGGTTTCAATCAGCAGGTTCAGGTATTCAGGTGAACCCCATAGGTTTCAATGTTAAAAATATTCCCGTTTTTATGCAATATCTAATAAACCGCTTATTATTTTAATCTGCAGTAAAAAGTCTTTATTTATTGATTTTTTTTTTTAGTACCATTTAGTAATTTTTCAGAATTTTTTGGGCAAAATCCCACCCCCTTTTTTGTAATATCGGTTCTTCTTTTTCTGTAACAGAACTTTTTATTATCAATCATAGGATCTTATATGTAAATTCCAGACATTTTCGTTCAGTAGTTCTTTTGAAAACAGCGGGCCATGGGTTTGCGGTGGCAGCATACAGCGGCCGACTCCATGCACTTTGGGGACCCTGCAGTGAATGGTGAATTCACTGCAGGGTGGGGAAATTTTATTCCCCCGAAGTGCAGGGAACTACAGAACACCAAAATGTTGGCATCATTTCGGTGCTCTGTGAGTAACCCAATTAGTGGTGAGGTTTTTTGTTGCCCCCTGGAAAGTGAAAGCCTAGGCATTGCCTACCCAGGACATACTTGAAAATTAGTGACATCTCAATGTTTCCTTCCTGGTAAAATAGTTTGCAAAAGTAAAAAAAATATATATATATTTTTTTTTTTTAGGGGTGGGGCCACCCGGCGGGCCGCAGCCCCCTGGAAAGTGCCGCCCTAGGCCTAGGCCTTGTTGGCCTAGGCCAAAATACACCAGTGGTGTTATGGTGGAAGAGTGCAGGGGTGGACCTTGTGGTCCTATATTAAAAAGATATGCATCTGGTGAAGGCGTCAGTGCACCCAGATATTCTGCCTTTGGTGCAAGACTGCCAGGGCAGCAAGTATCATCATACAGTAACCCCTCTGTGGTATGGTGGAATAGTGCAGGGGTGGACCATGTGGTCCTATATTGAAAAGTTTTTGATCTGGTAATGGGCGTCAGTGCACCCAGATATTGTGCCTTTGGTGCAAGACTGCCAGGCCAGCAAGTTTCATCATACAGTAAGGTTGGGGTCAGATGAACGCAGTGCTAACGTCCGTGTTGCCCGCACATAAGTACGTCCGTGATAGCATACAATTGTGTTAAATAGAGCCCCACACACGAAGTACGTCCGCACAGAAGTGCGGGGGCTGATGGACGCTGCAAACGGACGCAGGTTAGGCAAGAACGTAATACTGCTAGAGCGGACATGCAGAGTGCGCCACATTCACAACGTCCACATAGCTTTGTGTGTGAGTGATGCAACAAGGTCAGACGGACTGCATTTATACGTCCAGCATTTTTGACGGACAGAATGTTCTTTCATTGTAATTTATTTTCCCTGCTACATCAGTCAAAAAATACGTCAGTGAAAAAAACGGACTGTGTGGCCACTACCTTGTCGTCAGTCAGTAAGTACGTCCATACTGCACGGACGCACAGTCCGTAGAAAATGCGCTCATCTGACCCTAGCCTAACCCCTCTGTGGTATTGTGGAAGAGTGCAGGGGTGGACCATGTGGTCCTATATTGAAAAGTGTTTTTTTTTATCTGTTAATAGGCGTCAGTGCACCCAGATATTGTGCCTTTAACCACTTCCATGCGGAGGACGCGCTCAGCGCGTCCTCCACATGGCTCCTGCTGTGCGGAGGACGCGCTGAGCGCGTCCTCCCTTTGGGGTCAGCGTTCGGCCGAGTTCCGGCCGATCGCTGGCCCCCCCAGTGCGGGCTGACATCCTCGATGTCAGCCCAGCATCCGGAACCGCCGCCGATGAAATTAGGTGACACCTAATTCAGGCGCCCCCCCCGCATGTGCGGAGTAGGCGCCTGAAAGGGAGGGGGGAGGTCCTTCGGACCTCTCTCCCTCCCGATCGGCGGCATTGCGGGGGTTAACCCAGGCACCATTTAGAAGGGCACAGCCTGCCCTTCCAAATGGTACCTGGCATTAACCCCTGGGGAGCCGGATCACGAATCGGCGCTGAAAAGCGCCGGTTCGTGATCCTTTCCCGGAGCTGGCCGACATCTTGGATGTCGGCCAAGCCTCCGGGAACTCCCCCTGAGGACTGGCGTCATCGTGCATAGCACGATGACATCAGTCCTGGAGTTAACCCCTAACTGCCACCAATGGTGGAGATAGGGAGTTCATTGGAACTTCCTATCTCCCGATCCGTGGCAGCTAGGGGTTAAAGTTTGGTATGGTTGGATCGGCCAGAGCATGGCCGTTCCAACGATACCAAACACTACTGTGAAAAAAGTTTTTTAAAAAAATAAAAATTAAAAATAAAAATATATTTTAAAAAAATTATAAAAAAAAAATAAACATTTTTTTTGGTTCGTTAATGCAGCAATATTGTTCCCATTTCAATTATAATGTGAACAATGATGCTGCACTAACGATTTTTGTATGCGGTGCGTTTGTTAAAAATTGTGTAATTTTCCCCAAAAAAGACCCCATCTCTAATTTTTTTAACAAGCGCACCCCATACAAAATATAACCGCAATTGCTCGGATGTTAAAATGTGAAAAAAAAACACTTTACACATTGTAAATTATTGAAAATACATATTTTATTGCATTTTTTGTTATAATATACAGACAGGTCATGACGTATACATATAATAATGACATATTATGAATCTACCGAGTCTGACGGAAAGAACGATATATAATATGTCTGCGTCAAATACTAAAATAAGCCTTCAAAACACGTTTAAACATGATGAGCAAAACCGGTAAAAATTACCTCAGCACAGAGGTGTGAAAAGCCTCAGCAGCGAAAGGGTTAATGCCAGGCCAGCAAGTATCATCATACAGTAACCCCTCTGTGGTATTGTGGAAGAGTGCAGGGGTGAACCTTGCGGTCCTATATTAAAAAGATATGCATCTGGTTTAGGCGTCAGTGCACCCAGATATTCTGCCTTTGGTGCAAGACTGCCAGGGCAGCAAGTATCATCATACAGTAACCCCTCTGTAGTATGGTGGAAGAGTGCAGGGGTGGACCATGTGGTCCTATATTGAAAATTTTTTGATCTGGTAATGGGCTTCATTGCACCCAGATATTGTGCCTTTAATGCCAGGCCATCAAGTATCATCATACAGTAACCCCTCTGTGGTATTGTGGAAGAGTGCAGGGTTGGACCCTGCGGTTCAAAAAAATAAAATGATATAAATCTGGCACAGGCGTCAGTGCAGCCAAATATTGTGCCTTTCATGGCAGCAAGTGCCTTCACACCGTAAACCTTTTGTGGTATTGTGGAAGAGTTCAGTGCTGGAGGTTTTGTGAATGCAGAAGAGGACATCCCCTATCTATTCCATTACTTCAGCATCAGGGGATTGATAGCTGCTGATCCAGGACTGATTCATTTTTATAAATGTCAGCCGGTCTACAGAGTCGGACAGACGCACTCTTTTGTCTGTGACAAAACCTCCAGCGGCACTGAACGTCCTTTTGGAAAGCACGCTAGATGAAGGGCAACCTAGTAGCTGCATAGCATATTGGCTAAGTTCTGGCCAGTGATCCAATCTCAACACCCAGAAGCCAGTGGATCATCTGCTGGAAAGGTATCCAGGTCTGCCCTTGCCCCTAGGTAGTCCTGCACCATATGGTGAAGACGCTGGCAATGGGTGCCTACATTTGACGTCCTTGGGTGTCGTGGACTAAAACAATTTAAAAAAGCATCAGTCAAGCGGCCCTGGCCTTCACTGCTATTCCTCTGATCACCCGCAGCCTCAGAAGCACGTGTGTCAGCACTTGGTAATCTACCAGTGCCTGGAAAGGTGTTACACAAGTGTCGCTTTAGAGCGTCCTCAAGTTTTTTCATCCTGTGCTCCCTCTGTGCGGGCAGGATGAGCTCTGCAACTTTCCCCTTGTATCGTGGATCAAGAAGGGTTGCCAACCAGTAATGCTCCCTCTCCTTGATAGCACGAATCCTGGGGTCCTTTAGCAGGCTTTGCATCATTAGGGAGCCCATGCAGCGAAGGTTGGAGGTGGCATTAGCCTCCGAGTCTTCCTGGTCAATGAGGATGACCGTATCGTGCACTTCCTCCTCCCAGCCACTCACAAGCCCTTCTGTTTCTGGGCACACAAAACCCTCCCTTGATTAATCCCCACCTTCAATGCCCCCACTACTTAAATAGTGCTCCTCCTCCTGTCTGATCTGAGTAGGACCCGCTGGAATGCTGTCTGCGGAAAGACTTGGGCCTTGAGAGCTAGGGAAGGCCTCCTCTTCCTCCCGCTGCTCTGCCTCTAGAGCCACATCTATAATCCCCCGCAGAGTGTGCTCCAGCAGGAACACTAAAGGAATTGTGTCACTGATGCATGCACTGTCCCTGCTCACCATCCTCGTTGCCTCCTCAAATGGTGACAGTACAGTGCATGCATCCTTGATCATCAGCCACTGTGGGGGGGGGGGAACCAAGTTGACCTGAACCTGTCCTTGTGCCATACTCACACAGGTACTCGTTGATGGCCCTCTGCTGCTTGTGCAGACGCTGCAGCATTGCTAATGTCGAGTTCCACCTGGTGGGCATATCACAGATCAGACGGTTTGTGGGAAGGTGGAATTCTCTTTGAATTTCTGCCAGGCGAACGCTTGCTGGGAATGACCATCTGAAGTGGCTGCAGACTTTTCTGGCCTGGATGAGAAGCTCTGGCAGCCCTGGGTACTTGGTTAGGAAACGCTGTACCACCAGATTTAGGACGTGTGCTAGGCATGGTACATGCGTCAATTTACCTTGCGTAGGGCGGAGAGAAGGTTGCTGCCATTATCGCAGACGATCATTCCCAGCTCAAGCTGGCATGGTGTTAACCATCTCTGCACCTGCCCCTGCAGAGCTGACAAAATTTCTGACCCGGTGTGGCTCCTGTCCCCTAAAAAAACCAGCTCAAGCACAGAATGGCATCTTTTTGCTTGAGCCATTGCGTAGACCCTGTCAGGCGTCGGTTTAACTGCCACTTCGCCAGAGACAGAGAAGGAGGAGGAGGAAGAGGTGGTGGTGGTGGAGCAGGCAGACCTCATACAAGCAGCTTTCTGGAGGCGTGGTGGATGAACAAGCTCCAGCACAGAGCCCCGTCTTGGATCACTCAAAGCTGCAATCAGAGTTACCCAGTGTGCCGTGAAGGAAATGTAACGACCCTGTCTGTGCTTGCTGGACCACGTGTCTAAAGTCACATGCACCTTGCTGCTGACTGCCTTTCCCAATGACTGGATAACATTGTCTTCCACGTGCTGGTATAGTGCTGGAATGGCCTTGTGTGAAAAGTAATGGCATTTTGGAACCTGCCACTGTGGTACAGCACATTCAGCAAATTCACGGAAGGGAGCAGAGTCCACCAGCTGGAAAGGCAGCAGCTGCAATGCGAGTAATTTTGCTAAGCTGGCATTTAGACGCTGTGCTTGGGGATGGTTGGGACTATATTTTTTCTTTCGCTGCAGCAGCTGCGGCAACGTAATCTGACTGCGTAAATCTTCAGATACTGGGATGATGTCACATTGTGAGGAAGGACCTGGTACATCCATTACTGTAGCATCATCCCTGTCAGTGGAGGTTGTAGGCAATGACATGACAGGACATACAGTGTGGGTAGAGACAGATGAGGAGGAGGAGGACCTACGCAAAGTTTTGCGCCAACGGGATGTGTGGCACTTCTTCAAATGTCGCCTCAAGCATGTGGTACCCAAGTGTCCAGTGTTTATCCCATGCTTCAGCCTCATCTGCCATAGATTACAAATAGCAACGGTGGGGTCTGATGCACATTTATTAAAGAACTCCCGGACAGCAGAGTTCCTGCATGTGTTCTTTGAGACAACAGCGCTCTGCACCGGAGCAGCTCTGACATCTGATGCCTTGGACTGGCTAGTGCTACGGTTGGTCACAGAGGATGTTGTGCCTCATGTTTGCTGTGCCTCCTCCTCCCCCTCCTCCTCACTTGATTCCTCAGTTCGATCTGGCACCCAGGTGGAGTCAGTGACCTCATCATCAATGTCATCTTCACCCCCTATCTCCTCATCACTGGAGCCAACTTGGCAGTATGCTGCAGCTGCTGGGGCAACATGAGTGCCAGTTATTTGTGTGTCATCACTGGCACCCCCTTCCTCTAGGTTGATTATACTCCCTTGCTCAACCTCAGAGATTGAATCAGAGCACTGTACTTGCTGCGCATCCTCAAGCAGCATGTCACTCTCATTGTAGTCAAACAATTCAGCTGACTCCTCCGTGTGTGATAGCAAGGCTACGGCAGGAGTAGCTGTGGACATGGAGGCTGCATTAGATGCTTTGGCAGCTGAGGTGGACTGTAAAGCACTAGAAGCCTGGCTGGCAGAGGACTCGGAGGAAGAGGATTGCCTGGTTAGCCAATCCACCAAGTCCTCTGTATGTTGCTGCTGCTTAAGACGGCCAGCACCAGTTAGAAAGGACAAGCGTGCCCCTGCAGAGGATGCACCACGTCCACCACGACCAGAGACACAGTCTCCCGACACAGGGGCTGCTTGCCCTCTTATCTGTGTCTGGGAGCGTCTGCCTGTCGTTTTTGTTCTTTCAGACATGGTGAGTGATTTATAGATTAATATATACAGAACTCTGATTCAACTCTGGTATAAAGATTTAAAGAACTCTGGTATAACTCAGTGAGACACACTGATAGCTGGCAGCCAGTGACGAGACACAGATCACCTCAATTCACAAATGTTTTGTAGAAATTAGTGAGCCCCAAAATACAGCGTGGTACTGGATGTGTGACGAGACACAGATCACCTCAATTCACAAATGTTTTAAACAAATTAGTGAGCCCCAAAATACAGCGTGGTACTGGTTGTGTGACAAGACACAGATCACCTCAATTCACAAATGTTTTAAAGAAATTAGTGAGCCCAAAAAAACTTGCTGGCTGTGTGACGAGACACAGAAGATCACCTCAATTCACAAATGTTTTGTAGAAATTTGTGACCCCCCAAAATACTGCGTGGTACTGGCTGTGTGACAAGACACAGATCACCTCAATTCACAAATGTTTTAAAGAAATTAGTGAGCCCCAAAAAGACTTGCTGGCACAGTGACAAGACCCAGAAGATCACCTCAATTCACAAATGTTTTAAAGAAAGTTGCAAACCCCAAAAAAACTTGCTGGCACAGTGACAAGACACACATCACCTAAATTCCCAGATATTTGGTAGAAATGAGACCCCCCAGACCCCCCCAGTAGCGTGGCAGACCGGCAGTAACAAGACACAACTATTTCATAGAAACATAGAAACATAGAAAAATGTCGGCAGATTAGAACCTTTCGGCCCATCTAGTCTGCCCAATTAAATGGATACTTTACCTGGATTTATCTTTTGTTTAGGATAGCCTTATGCCTATCCCATGCCTGCTTAAATTCAATTACTGTTTTGGCCTCTACCACTTCAACTGGAGACTGTTCCATGTATCCACCACCCTCTCAGTAAAATAATGCTTTCTGATGTTACTTTAAAACCTTTGCCCCTCTAATCTAAGACTATGTCCTCTTGTTTTGCTACTTTGTTTCCTTTTAAATATACTCCCTTCCTCTACCTTGTGATTCCCTTTACGTATTTAAATGTTTCTATCATATCTCCTCTGTCTCGTCTTTTTTCCAAGCTTTACATGTTAAGATCATTAAACCTTTCCTGGTAACTTTTCTCCTTCAAGCCGTACACCATTTTAGTAGCCCTTCTCTGAACTCTCTCTAAGATGTCTATATCCTTCTGGAGATACGGTCTCCAGTACTGCACACAGTACTCCAAGTGAGGTCTCACCAGTGCTCTGTACAGTGGCATGAGCACTTCCCTTTTCCTACTGCTAATACCTCTCCCTACACAACCAAGCATTCTGCTAGCATTTCCTGCTGCTCTATTACATTGACCACTTACCTTTAGATCCTCTGCAATAATAACCCCTAAATCCCTTTCTTCAGATGTTGAGGTTAGGACTGTATCAAATATTCTATATTCAGCCCTTAGGTTTTTACGTCCCAGGTGCATTATCTTGCACTTATCCACGTTAAAACTCAATTGCCACAGCTCCGACCATTTTTTTAGTTTACCTAAATCATTTGTCATTTGGCTGATCCCTCCAGGAACGTCAACCCTGTTGCAAATCTTTGTGTCATCAGCAAAAAGACATACTTTTCCATTAATACCTTCTGCAATATCACTAATAAAAATATTAAATAGAATGGGTCCAAGTACTGACCCCTGAGGTACCCCACTGGTAACAAGACATTGCGCCGAATAAACTCCATTTACCACAACCCTCTGTTGCCTGTCACTCAGCCACTGCCTAATCCATTCAACAATATTGGAATCCAAACTCAAAGATTGCAATTTATTGATAAGCCTTCTATGCGGAACAGTATCAAAAGCCTTACTGAAATCTAAATAAGCAATGTCTACTGCACCACCTGTGTCTATTATTTTTGTTACCCAATCAAAAAAATCAATAAGATTAGTTTGGCATGATCTCCCTGAGGTAAACCCATGTTGTTTCTGATCCTGTAATCTATTTTTTTTTTAGATGGTCAACAATCCTTTCCTTTAACATGGTTTCCATTAATTTCCCCACTACTGACGTAAGACTAACTGGCCTATAGTTCCCAGATTCCTCCCTACTACCCTTCTTGTGAATGGGCACAACATTTGCTAATTTCCAGTCTTCTGGACGACTCCCGTTAGCAAGGATTGGTTAAATAAATCTGTTAACGGTTTTGCTATTACATCACTGAACTCTTTTAATAATTTAGGGTGGATCCCATCAGGCCCCATTGACTTATTTGTCTTTACTTTAGACAGCTGCTGTAGAACCTCCTCCTCTGTAAACTGATATGTAATTGTCTCGTTAGTGTTTCCTACTAACTGAGGTCCCTTTCCTTCCTTTTCTTCTGCAAAGACTGAACAAAAATATTCATTGAGGCAGTCAGCGAGACTTTTATCCTCTTCTACATACCTTCCTTCCTTTGTTTTTAATCTAACTAATCCTTGTTTTACTTTTCTTTTCTCGTTTATGTATCTAAAAAATGTTTTGTCACCCTTTTTTACTGACTGAGCTATTTTCTCTTCTGCGTGTACTTTGGAAGCTCTTATAAATTGCTTTGCCTCTTTCTGCCTAATCTTATAGGTTTGCCTATCTTCTTCACTCTGAGTTGTTTTATAATTATTGAATGCTGTCTTTTTGTTCTTCACTATTTTGGCCACTTCTGCAGAGTACCACAGTGGTTTCTTCCCTTTTTTGTTTTTGCTAACAAGTCGAATGCAATTGCCTGTGGCCTTCAATAATGCTTCCTTTAAATAATCCCATTTCTCCTGGACTCCCTTTAAACTCCTCCAGTCTGATAATGACTCCTTCACACAAAGTCTCATTTTAGAAAAATCTGTTTTTTTAAAGTCTAAAACTTTTGTTTTTGTGTGGTGCAGCTCCATCCCTGTTCTTATATTAAACCATACTGACTGGTGATCACTAGATCCCAAATTTTCACCTACAACAACGTCCGATACCAAACCTCCATTTGTGAGTATTAAATCCAATATGGCCTCTTTACGGGTCTTCTCCTCAACTACTTGTGTTAGAGATAATCCCAGTAGGGAGTTTAGAATATTTGTACTCCTGGTGCACCCAGCTGTTTTGGTTTTCCAGTTCACATCAGGAAGATTAAAGTCCCCCATGATAATAACTTCCCCCTTCATCTCCTTTGAAATCTCCTCTGAAATGCGTGCAGAATCGGCGCGTGGAAACGTTATATAGTGTGCTGCGGGACTTAGCTCTGTGAGCCCGTGATTTGCCAAAATTTGCCCAATCAGGACTCTGAGCGGTGATTGGCATAGTGTTGAACCAGTCTTGCACCAGACCTGTGGTCAGGTGCAAGGCTGTAGCCAATTACGAGCTTCAGGCCAGTGGGAAAATGCATTGTGGTCGACCATGAGGCGAACACCCGTAAATGTTCGTTGTTCGCGATCTACTCGAACAGGCTAAGTTCGGGTCGAACCCCGAACCGTCCGAACCCGAACCGCTCATCCCTAGTGGTGACAGATGCTGGACCCTGAGCAATACAGACCTTGTTCTACCCATTATCTTTTATACAATTCCATTGGTGCACACCCATTTGCTGATCTCTAAAATCATCACCTTTATCTACATTCTAATCTTTCTGAATCAAAATCATTGTGCATACTGGGCAGAAGGTTTACCTTTTAATAGGACAATGACCCTAAGCATGCAGTCAAGAAAACATAACAGTGGTTTACTGACAATTCTGCGGCTGTCCTTCAGTGGCCCAGATAGAGCCTGCTTCAAACCCATCAGATATGTCTAGACAGACCTGAAAAATAACTGTCTGCAAATAGTCCCCATCCAAACGGATAGTGCTTCGGAAGATTTGTACAGAAGAATGGCAGAAAATACCAAAGCCAAGTGTGCAAAGCACTGTGCGCTCTGTATTTAGTTATAGCCAGAATCAGTGGAGCGCCACACCAGAATATTCCCTTAATACCTTGCGATGTTAGTCGCCACGTACCCCAATGGTAGTTTCCCCAAAAAAACAAATTTGACAAAGTCAAAAGAATCTCAGAATAAGAAAAGGGTACAGCGCACTCAAGATTTTAGGTAAACACCACATACACTTTAGAGTTCTTGTTATTGTGGTTTCCTCATCTCCACACACTATACATGAGAATAATGCAGCCCAATTCTGTGAGCCTTAACCAGGCTTAAATATATTGGGTTTTATGGATATTTCTTCCAATGTTCACAGGAACCCGATAAAATTTCTCTTCTCCCGATCTCTTACATAAGTAGGTGAGAGAAGAAAAGAGACCCGAATCGAGCCTAGTGTGATTCTGTAAAGCTGGTCTTTATATACAGAAAATCGCCAATTTTGTACTCACTCTAGGCGGAGCCTCCAGGCTCTTGGAGTATTCACCTATGAGTTATTTTGGAAAAACTCATAAAACCTCTCCACAATGACACCGGAACAGCAGGATGGATAAAAAAGGATTTATTAAAACAATCTTAATCCAGGACGCATTTCATCGGTATAGACCGACTTCATCAGCTGGAACAATATTTCTAAGTAAATATCCCCATCCCCTGCTGCTTATATAGTCTTCTTATTAGTCCAAATAGTGCCCACATGTGCAAGTCCACTTAATTAGTCTTTCTTCCGGGTTAATTGAGTTCTAAACCCCACATATCTGTACAAGACCACGTTCCACCTTGAAACGCACGGAACTTTCTTCTGCGCATGTGCATTTCATGCGCTTCACCCTGGAACGCCTCTACTTCCTTGTTGTACCGATTGGGAGACTCTACACACACATTCTCCCCTCCCAGTCCACAACAGGGAAATCTTATTTGATTTTGTACGATTGTTCGACGCCTTCGTTCTTCTTTTTACTCCCCTCGACATAGGGACATAACCGGTTAACATATTGTATGGTTATTTTATTAACATCATACTTCAAAAAAAACCTTCATAGCTTATCATGGTAATCCTTTGATATGGGTACAAATGTCCCTAAATCCACGTGTTATAAATGATTATTGGATCTTTACCCATACTAATTACAATGTATACTTTCTTACCAATACACTAATAAGTGCTGACCAATTTTGACCATTACTCTAACCCTTATATTGATACAAATACTCTATCTTTAAATCTTTATTTAATTTTCATAGACTTAATGGTGTATTTACGTGTATTCACTACAATTACATGTATTCTCCGCTGGTAAACATTAAGTAATACATATGAATCAATAAAGTGTGTTATTTCAAAGTGAATTAACTTACTCTCCCTCATTAATGCTCCGTGTAAATTATCTGTTCATTATTATGTGTATGAAGTGATTTCATCCTCTTCCTCCCCTTCTCATGTCCATTTTCTCTTCCTCCCTTTTTTCCATGTAAATTCTCCCCCTTCCAAGTCCATTCCCCCTGCTTTATCATGTCCTTCTCCCTTCATCCTTTTCATGTCCATCTCCCCACTTATCATGTTTATCTCCCTCCATCTTTATTACGTCCATCTCCCCCTTATCATGTCTATCTCCCTCCATTCTTATGTTCATCTTCCTCCATACTTTTCATGTGCCTCTCCCTTTATCATGTCCATCTCCCTCCATCTTGATCATACCCAACTTTTTCATGTTCATCACCTCCCCCCATCCTTCCACATTCCTTTGCATGGCTTTCTAATGAGCCAGCAAAAGAGGGGATTTGCTTCCACCTGCGGTAGCATGAAAAGCTGGGAGTTAGTGATGTTATGATCACTTCCTCCCAGCACTGCCAAGGAATACAGGCAACTGGCTGGGAGGACGCAGGGTCTTAGCGCCTCCCAAAGTGATGGAGGAGCCACAGGCTTATAATCAATGCTCCGCATCAATGCATTGCGGCATCGATTATTTGTCCTACTCCCCAGCGTGGCAACACACCAGAGGCCTGCCGCCGACACACTAATGTGTTGTGGCACACCATTTGGAAACCACTGTCCTATGGACTCAAGGAGGTGATATTTGCAGTAGTGCTTCCTGCAGCGGCAGGTTTTCTCAATTAGCATCCCCGTTTTAGTGCATACCAAGGAATAGGGTCCATGGTGTTGTGGAGATTTAGCAACCTAAACAATTAAACTCCCTTCCCCTACATCCTTGCATATGTCTTAAGGTTCATCATTTTCTTTGTTTTTATGTCATTCTACAGGGTTCTGAATATTTTATGAATGCATGGTATCACATTATATGCATTTGGTAAAAAGGCCCTGCCTACCTGTATGCTAACAATGTAAAACTCATTTTAAATTGAGCAAGATAAGGGACACCATCTACTGTCTAGATCTTTCATCATTACAAAACTTCTGTAAAAGATGAATGAATACAAAATTAAAATTTACAAATGTACAGAATATTTAAGCTTATCTATCTGTAATAATATACACAATTGTTCTTTTCTAAGGCAGTTATGTGTTAACTACAAATTTCATGTTGAAATAAATGTTATGGCTATTTTTTCAATAAGAAGTGCTTAAATTCCATAACTTAATGTTTGTGTGCAATAATGTAGAATTTGACATAAAGAATCACAATTAAAAAAAATAAATCACACAAACAGGTATATTCAAAGAAAGGTGAAACTCAGGAGAATGACTGGAGAAGTGAAAATTCTAGGTCAAAATAACCAAACCAGAAAAATTCTCCCATTTATCTCACTTTCTAAACCGGCTATTTGGTCTAGATTGTTCTCTTCTCCTGCCAATTCTCAAGGTTGTCACCTCTCTCTGAATAGCCCTGTATATTTTATATATGTCATGAAGTGATAAGACTTGTTAAGATAGCAGTTAGTTCTGTGCTGGTGTTCATGATGCACTAGATGTCACCTGAAAATTGAAAGCACAGAGGCTTAATTTAAATATTAATTTAAATGATGCTTGTTTGTGATTTAGGGATTCTGGCTGCTCATAAGCTTTAAAGTCAATAAATAAATGATTTTGGATTTACTGTTAAATCCTGTAAACAGATATTGCAAATGAGTATTTCAGACATATGCTCAGTTTGTATCTTTGCCTGCAGATGACTCACGAAAGTTAAGATTGTAGATAAAATATGGAAAAAACATACGTTACATGTTAGTATATTGCATCCAAGATGCTTTGATAAAAAACATTAAATCTATTTATTTTTTCCTGCTGTAAAGGAATTATACAATCCTTATGATGATATATATTTTTAATTATTGCAATTGTGTGGCACTACTAACACTGTATACTACAAAAGAGGGAAATGTAACTTTGTTCAATAATAAATACCTGACGAATTACTGGACCAAAATGTCTGGAATTAACATATAAGTTCCTATGAATAATAATAAAAAGGTCTGTTACATAAAAAAAAAATGCTATTAAAAAAAAATCAAATATCAGTTTTTTGTCAAAAAAATCATTAAAAATGCCTAGACAATCCTAAAAAAAATAGAATTTTTGCTGCAAATTAAAAGAATAAACGGTCGAATAGATTTTGAATAAAAAAGGGGAGTATTTTTAACATTGAAACATATGGGATTCATTCGATTAAAACTGATGAATGAAACCACAGAAATCAGGCATTTCCCTGCTGTTCGGTGTTCTCTGAACAGAATAACAATTGCTACTATATGGGGATTTCACTGCCGTCGAACAGGCACTATATTTCGCTGGCCATTTGCCAATATCTGGTGATTTGCCAGGTTTTGAATTGCTGAGAGGCCCTGAAATTTCACCGTACTGGGATATTCACTGTTCGGTGCAATTTCGGGCCAGTTCGGCTCTTTCTGAATATCCTTGATAATATTGGCAGCCACAGCTAGGAAACCCTTTTTTGGAGTCTATTTGCAGTGTATCTTTTTTAATCAATTAAGAGAATATTATTATTATTGTCATCATTTATATAGCACCAACATTTTCCGCAGCGCTTTACAATTACCAAAGGGAACGTAATACATATAAACGGACATAGGATGGAAACAAGAGGTGTAGAGGGCTCTGCTCATAGGAGTTTACAGTCTAGAGGGATTGGGGTTGAGGAAGACAAGAGGAATTGCACTAGATAGCAGGATCATTAGTGCCAGTGGTTTGGGAATGGTGGGGCCATACAAGCGGCTTCAATCAAGTGTGAGTAGGTGAGCAGAGGGATGAGTTGCATCAGTGATGCGGTATGCTATTCTGAAGAGATGGGTTTTGAGAGATTTCTTGAAGGCCTGAAGGTCAGGGGAGAGTTTGATAGGGCGAGGCAAGTCATTCCACAAGACTGGTGCTGCCCTTGAGAAGTCCTGAAGGCGAGAGTTGGCCGTGCGTGTGTTGACCGATGACAGGTGGAGATCACCTGCTGAACGGAGTTGTCTAGATGGGACGTGCTTGCGGAGTAACGAAGACATGTAGGGAGGGGTTGAGTTATTGAGTGATTTGAATGTGAGCATCAGTATTTTAAACTGTATCCTTAAACGTACAGGAAGCCAATGGAGGGACTGGCAGAGGGGGGAGGTACGCGAGGTGCGTCTAGGTGAGAAAAATAAGCCTGGCCCCTGCATTCATTACAGATTGCAAAGGGGCGATACAGGAGTTGGGGAGGCCAATAAGGAGTGAGTTGCAGTAATCATGTCGTGAAAGGACAAGAGCATGAACCAGCACTTTTGTGGTATCTTGTGTCAGAAGGGGGCGGATACGGGCAATGTTTTTGAGTTGAAAATAACAGGATTTGGTCACTGTCTGGATGTGGGAAAAGAATGTTAAGTCAGAGTCAAAAAGTGACACCAAGGCAGCGAGCTTGGGGTGTTGGGCTAATGGGTGTTCCATTTACTCGTAGAGAGATAAGTGGTATTGGGTTCTTTTTGGAGAGAGGAATGACGAGAATTTCAGTTTTGGCAAGATTGAGTTTAAGGAAGCGGGAAGCCATCCAATTTGAGACAGCGGAGAGACAGTCAGTGACTCGATCCAGGAGACCTAGAGAGCGATCAGGGGAGGAGAGGTAATTTTGAGTGTCATCAGCGTATAGGTGGTACTGGAATCCAAAGGAGCTGATCAGTTTTCCTAGAGAGGCAATGTAGACTGAAAAAGTAGAGGGCCCAGTACTGAACCTTGGGGAACCCCAACAGAGACAGGCTGCTGGGAGGAGGTACTTCCAGCAAAGGAGATGCTAAACGATCATTGGGACAGGTAGGAAGCGAACCATGAAAGAACAAAACCTTGAAGGCCTATATCACTAAGAGTTTGAAGGAGGATTGAGTGGTCAACTTTATCAAAGGCAGCAGAGAGGTCAAGAAGGATCAGCAGTAAGTAGCACCCATTGGATTTAGCGGTTGCAAGGTCATTGGTCAATTTCGCAAGAGCTGTTTCTGTTGAGTGCAGTGAGTGAAAGCCAGATTGCAGAGTCAAGGAGAGAGGGGGTATTGAGGTAGTCAATCAGACGGGCATACACAAGCTTTTCGAGGAGTTTTGAGGCAAAAGGGAGCAGGGAAACGGGGCGGTAGTTGGAGGGAGTAGTCGGATCCAGAGATGGGTTTTATTAGGACTGGGACTACTGTGGCATGTTTGAGGGGAGCAGGAAAGACCCCAGAGGTTAAAGACAGATTAAAGGTGTGGGTCAAGGATGGTACAAGAGAAACAGAGTATTTTGGCAAGATGTGAGGGAACGGGGTCGAGGGGGCAGGTAGTGGGATGAGAGGATCGTAGTAGTTTAAGGACCTCTTGTTCAGTAGCTGAAGGGAAAGAGTTAAACATGTGAGGATAGACATAGTTAGCATCTTCCTGCATGGGTGAAGATGGCATTGTGGAGATTTCAGTTCTTATCTGTTCAATATGTTCCTACTCTGTCCTTCCACTCCTACGCTATAATAATTGTGAGCTCTACCATTGTACATTGCCATTTTTACAATTCATATTATGTTCTTTTATTCTGCACCCATGTTGTCACTTCCCACCTTTAAAACGATTACTGTGGCTGTTTTGTAATGCACTTAGTTTGGTTTTTCTAGTCTAACATGAAATATTTTGCGGAGTTCCTTTTTGATACATTTCTAAAAGAACAGACTACAGAAAGAAAGTTTGATACACGGCATTGTAAAAGTGCATAGTATGAGTTAAAATGTTTTGCCTTGTATACACTAATCCATTATTGATGGTACGGGTCTGTACACTGTCAGAAGTGTACGCCTTTGGGGAGCTTGTCATTCAAAGAGCATGTAGGTGACAAAGTGAGTCACTGAAATGTCTGAAATTAGTGCTACAGACTCAGGTGTATTGGTATACAACAGGAAAAATCTAATTTGAAGGTAATGTCAGTCTGACTGCATAACCTTTGCATTGGCATTGACTCGAGTTGCTGTGGCAAGATATCGCTGACATTTAATAAGCAGAGATCATTTTGTAACTTGAGGTAAACATTGTGTAATAGCAGCAAAAAAAGCAATATCTTTGCTTATTGACTTTAAAGTCATTTAGGTTTCCAAAACATTTTAAATTATGCATACATTAGCTGTAAATACATTTAGTAGTATTGTTATATCTGATGCAAAGGTTTTTTGTTTGAATTCAAAGATGTTAAAACATTAAAGCTCCTTCTTTATATGTATACCAAATCTAAATAGTTGTTATTTAGAGTTGACAAATTACTGACATACTAACAATGTGGTCAAATTGGGTAAAGCAGGTTGTACAATACAGGCAGTTTCTCAGTTATAGATTTATGGACACTGTGTTTTCCCTCCTATAGCGCCCTTTATTGGTACATTGGTTGGGAAACGATTTGCCCATTGATTCTTCGCTACCACTGGTATCTCTCCTTAAGTGATTGTCACTGATCTTCTTGCACAAAACATCTGATTTAATTACATGATTATATACATTGTGCCTATATGTTCCCTATTCTTTACATGGTCCTGTGATGTGACTGGAACTGATCATATGCCCATTTATGATCCTGATATATAAATACTAGGGACCACATGCTTATACCGTATATATCTATATTGTTTCAACTTTTTAATTTGTGCCCCACAAATGGGTTATTTAGTAAGTGCCAGTGGTTAAGGTCCATCGCAATAAACATTAGTCCCTATTCTGGCTCAGCCGGAGCAAGAGAGTTGCTAAAAAGGCGGTCAACGCAAGCCAGTAACCCTTAGCTGCTCCATATTAACAGCTATATTACAATTGGGCAATTGGTATAAGTAAAAGCAAGATTAGTGATGTCCCTGGTACTTATTGGAAGCTGCATTGCTAATGATCTCATAATGATCAACACAATACCCATAATCAGGATATCTGACCATTTTATTATCTAACTTAATATGGTCAATGATTTGATAAAAGGCTATTTCTGTCTGTATACTAATAATGCAGAACCCATTAGAAGCTGAGCAAGAAAAATGACACAATCTAGCGTTCAGAACCTTCCATTTTTGCAAAGGTTCTGTAAGGAATAAAAACATGAAAACTAGCAAATTGTCATTATTTAATTCCTTTCACTTTTTAAAATAACAATATTTATGTAAAATGACTTCTTTATCCTACATTTATATAACATATGGGATGTGTAGATATATATATTTTTTCAGCAAAAACTGCTTTGTATTGAAAGAGTTAAACAAGTGTTTGTTAGTGAAACCTTACTGTCAACCACTTGCCGCCATGGGGCGTGCTGTGCTGTCCTCACAGTGGGTGGGTCTATATGCCGCGAGCTGGCAGTCAATGCCATGCTCAACCCACTGGGACAGGAGACGGGCCGAAGGACGCTTAAGACCCTGCAGGGTGTGCTATGCGGCGCCGTGTTGTTTTTAGGCACGCCTTGACACTGGGAGGCCTCAGTGGTTATGGGTTAATGCCTTAGAACAGGAATGTCAAACTCCACCTCTCCAGTTGTAGATGACCTATAATTACCAGAATTGATAAAACGCAATACATGCTCTGAGAATCAACATGGGCGTTGTAGTTCAGCAACATTGGAGGGGGAGGGGCAAGGTTTGACATACCTGCCCTAAGGAATTCATGTTAAAGACACATGATACAATATTCACAGTGTGCATGGAATCTTAAAGTCTGTCAGGGTTATTCAAAGAGAATCAAAAAGTCACCGCACGTTCGGTGACCTTTCGTTCTCTTCAATTCAGTGCGAGTCGGCAATCCCATTTCGACGACCCTGCGGTGCATTCAAGAAGCACCACAGGGCCGCCGAAGTGCAGGGAAAAGCCGCCGCAAACCTGCCGAACACTCACTGCAAAACCCGGCGAATGCACACCGAAAACCTGCAAAAACATCTGGATAAACCCCGCCGAACACGACAGAGAAACCCGAGCAGGAGTCAATCACAGCCGCCAGAAAAACCCGACACTGCAGACGAATGGAGTGAAAAAAAAAACAGTTTGCTTGAATATTTGAAAAGTGAAACGCTGTTTGCAAAGAAACTAATGAGCGAAAATGTCTTAAATTTACATATGAGGTCCAAGGAATGATAATAAAAAGGGCTGTTACATAAAAAATAACATACATTTAAAAAATAATAATAAAAAATTGGCAAAACGTTTTTGGCAAAAAAATCCCTAAAAATGCTTAAGATATCCAAAAAATTCTATAAATAAAGAGACTTTTCACTGCAGAATACTATAATGAACGGTTTATTAGATATTGAATTAAAATGGGAATATTTTTAACATAGAAGCCTATGGGATTCGCTTGAATAAATCTGCCGCATGAAGCCACCGAATGGCAGGGCAATTCTGCAACTTTTAACTGCTTGTTTTTGTTCTCTGAATAGACGAAGCTATGGGGATTTCACTGCCCTTGAACAGGCACCGAACAGGCACCTTATGTGCAGGCAATTCACCAACATTTGGCGAACTGCCTGCTCTCTGGATAGCCGACTGACCAAGAAAGGTAACCGAACGCTGATTTTCAGCGTTCGGTTACCTTTCGGCAGCCATTCGGATCTCTTTGAATAACCCTGTGTGTCTGCTTTCTTTGTTTTGCAATGCTCTTAATTCTTTCTCAATATAAATGAGTTTATATAAAAACACTTTATTTTCATTCATATTACTGTGTTTTCTGAGTACGATGAAGTCATGAAAGGAAAAATAAATTACATTGATTTAGAACGTGCATACATCATTTGAGGAAATGTATATTTATGTTTTGACATTTTTCGTGAATAATCCATCTGCATAATCACAATATTGCAAATGTTGAGACTATGTTTGGAAACAATTTGTATTACTTATATTTCTGTAGAACGTTTTTTTAAAAATGTACACATTTTTGTTACTGTATTTAATGTAAATTGAAAACAAAATAACCTTCACTGGAAATGTGAACAAAAAATGGAATTGACAACTTATTTAAATTATAGTCTATCCTAATTGTAAACGTCTGTT
>RXON01000731.1:0-36370 GCA_009667805.1 Leptobrachium leishanense
AGATAGATATATAGGATAGATACAGATAGATTAGATAGATATAGATAGATAGATAGATACAGATAGCATAGATAGATACAGATAGATAGAATAGATAGATAGATAGATAGATAGATAGATAGATAGATAGATAGACCGCTGGTTTTTCAGACTCACGTCCAGCAGCCTCTGTGTATGTGGATGTGAGTTGGTTATTATGGTCAATTTATTCTCTCAGTAAAACCCCAGAGTTAGTACAGGGAGTTCTCTTGGTGCCGCGGATAATCCAGAGAGAAATGTCATGAGGACCTTTACTGATAAACAAAATCATTTCTTAACACTTACTGTCTGTGAAAACACTCACTGATAAATATATACACCCACACAATGATTTAAAATCTATATTATTCATCCAAAACACCGTTCAAAGTTTAAAAATTGAAAAGGAAAAATGAGTTGGCAAATATCCACCCACTCACCTGCCCAGGGTAAAAACCATTCTCACAGCTTCAGTTTGGAATGACTTTGAGTGTAGAAAGTCAGTGCCCATCACTTCTACAGCTACAAATGTACATGTCAACAGGCGTTGGCACAGCACAGGGCCCATCAAGGGGTTCTCTAACTTTGCAAATGCAAGAGCAGCAGCTATTTCAGGGAAGTCGTGCAACTAGAGGTGTGCATTCATTTCGTAACGAATCGTGATTCGTTTGAAAATTCGTTAATTCGTCTTTCGGAAGTACTTCCAAAATAACGTATTGATTTCATCTGGATTGAAAGGAAAATGAAATGAAACGGTATATAACGACGTTGATTCCTTATACTGTTTCACAAGAGAACCATTGATTAAATTATTCCTAAGCAAAATCTGATTTATTGGGGCTTTATGTAGTGATCCGAAATTCGTATTAATGTCAAATATCGAATTGATCATAACTTACAACACAAGTCTGTACTAACGCAAACGACATTATGAAACAAATCAGATTTGTTTGACTATTTGACAAAGCACCCTGTCCCTGTAAATTGGTCTGTGGTGCTGAACTTGTATTCAGCACCACAAGCCAATAGACAGCTCAATATTTAACCCTAGCTTGCCTTTTCACAGGAGGAATTGACTCATTGTGGTTTTATTTAGTGATCCGAAATTCGAATCGACGACAAATATTGAATAAATTCTAGCTTACAATAGGTTTTATACTGATCAGATATATCAAAACGAAATGAAACAAAATTGCGAAACGAAATAACAAAAATAAAATTATTTTGAAATGAAACAAATCAAAACACATTCTCCAGCCGTGCACAACTCTATATGCAACCTGGAATTTTAAATTTGCAAAATAAAATCAATTCGGCAACACACCTGTTCCTCCACAAGAAATAAATCTTTCACGCACCTTCAGTCTAGCGACATTGACAAAAGTCTATGCCCTGTCATCTTTTACTGGATGTGCCAGCAGGTAGTGGTAGCCGATGCCACTCTGCTATGACACAAACAGAGAGGGTGTAACTGAAAAGCACATAAAGAGTTTGACAGAGAAGCAGCAGAAGCGATTCCAAGAGGGGAAACTTTATTGATGAGAGCAATGTGTGGGTGGGCAAATTGAAAACCTTTATCTACACTCACTGTCAGCGGAACATGATTGTCCCAGATTTGAAAAACCTCTCGCCTTTTTTTTTCTAATCAACATTTACTGACTGTTCCAACAGGAAGGAGCCGGGAAACACATTCTGCCATTACGAAATCAAACAGGAGGAAACTCTATACTCAAAGTGTTTGAAAGAGAAAAATACATAGCAGTGTCACACTCCTTCAGTCATCTTTAGAAGAGGCTTCCTTCTGGGACGACAGCCATGCAGATGAATTTGATACAGTACGCGGCGTATGGTCTCAGCACTGACAGGCTGACCGCGCCCCACCCCTTCAACCTCTGCAGCAATGCTGGCAGCACTCATACGTCTATTTTCCAAAGACACCTCTGGATATGACGCTGAGCACGGGCACTCAACTTCTTTGGTCAATCATGATGAGGCCTGTTCTGAGTGGAACCTGTCCTGTTAAACCACTGTATGGTGTTGGCCACCATTCTGCAGCTCAGTTTCAGGGTCTTGGCCACCGTGCTGCAGCTCAGTTTCAGGGTCTTGGCCACCATGCTGCAGCTCAGTTAAGGGTCTTGGCCACCGTGCTGCAGCTCAGTTAAGGGTCTTGGCCACTGTGCTGCAGCTCAGTTTCAGGGTCTTGGCCACCATGCTGCAGCTCAGTTTCAGGGTCTTGGCCACCGTGCTGCAACTCAGTTTCAGTGTCTTGGCCACCGTGCTGCAACTCAGTTAAGGGTCTTGGCCACCGTGCTGCAGCTCAGTTTCAGGGTCTTGGCCACCGTGCTGCAACTCAGTTTCAGGTTCTTGGCCACCGTGCTGCAGCCCAGTTAAGGGTCTTGGCCACTGTGCTGCAGCTCAGTTTCAGGGTCTTGGCCACTGTGCGGCAGCTCAGTTTCGGGGTCTTGGCCACCGTGCTGCAACTCAGTTTCAGTGTCTTGGCCACCGTGCTGCAACTCAGTTAAGGGTCTTGGCCACCGTGCTGCAGCTCAGTTTAAGGGTCTTGGTCACCAGGCTGCTGCTCAGTTTCAGGGTCTTGGCCACCAGGCTGCAGCTCAGTTTCAGGGTCTTGGCCACCGTACTGCAGCTCAGTTTCAGGGTCTTAGCCACTGTGCTGCAGCTCAGTTCAAGGTCTTGGCCACCAGGCTGCAGCTCAGTTTGCAGGGTCTTAGCCACTGTGCTACAGCTCAGTTTCAGGGTCTTGGTCACTGTGCTGCAGCTCAGTTTCAGGGTCTTGGCAATCTTCTTATAGCCTCAGCCATCTTTATGTAGAGCAACAATTATTTTTTTCAGATCCTCAGAGAGTTCTTTGTAATGGGGTGCCATGTTGAACTACCAGTGACCAGTATGAGAGAGTGAGGGTGATAACACCAAATTTAACACACCTGCTCCCCATTAAAACCTGAGACCTTGTAACACTAACAAGTCACATGACACTGGGGAGGCAAAATGGCTAATTGAGCCATAGTTGGAGATTTTCACTTAGAGGTGTAGTCACTTTTGTCGGCAGCGGGTAAGACATGAATGGCTGTGTGTGTTGAATTATTTTAAGGGACAGTAAATTTACACTGTTATACAAGCTGTATACTCACTACTTTACATTGTAACAAACTGTCATTTATTCAGTGTAGTCACATGAAAAGATATAATAAAATATTTACAAAAATGTGAAGGTGCACTCACTACTGTCAGATACTGTATGTTAACTTCATTTAAATGACCTAAGCCAATATGAAACATTTATTTTGCTATCAAATGTGGGGAAAATTCTCTTATTTATTTATCATGAAAATAAACCTTTAGGGTTAAATACAAATTAGCTAAATCAGTAGAATATTTAGGGCCATTTCAAGAAATAAAACAAAAAATAATTCAGAATAGTATTTATTGATCAGGAGAGTCTGCAGAAAAAAAAAACAGGCACTGCTTTGAAGGGCAGATTCGGCGCCATATCGTGATCTAGCTCTGGTGGGGGCTGCCATCTTGGATGACGGCTCCACCTCCGGTTCCCCCCTCGCTACCGGATGCCATCGTGCATGGCGCCATGATGTCAGTTAGCCGGGGAACCCGTAGCTGCCGGGGATTTCCTAAAGAAATCCCCTGGTGTAGATAGGGGGTTCGATTGTTCCCCCATATCTCCTGAACGGTGGTAGCTAGAGGGGCTATGTCTGGTATCATTAGAAAGAACAGATCATGGCCTTTCGAATGATACCAATGAAGACCATGTTTAAAGTAAAGAAAAAATAAAATAAATAAAAATAATTTTAAAAAATAAAATAGAAAAAAATAATTATAAAAAAACATGTTTTTTGTGTGTGTGTTTTGTTTTATTAATGCAGAAATATTGCTCTCATTTCAATTATAATGTGAACAATGATGCTGCACTAATGATTTTTTTCTATGGGGTGCATTTGCTAAAAATCACGTAATTCCCCCAAAAAATGTAACATGTCCCCATTTCTAATTATTCGATATGATGGAAATAATGGTATTTCTAGAAAGTCCATTTAATGGCGGGAAAAAGGCTGAATGGCCACAAAATTGAACCGTACAGGGAAATTCAATTTCAGGGCCAGATCGTCTCTCTCTCTGTACATGTTACACTAGCATGTTGAAAGCAAAAGGTCATACATGTAATGGCAGAACATGTACATACAAGATTTATATAACATTTTTCTTTTTTTTAGGTGTTGTAAATAGCAGCTCTTATCTCCTGATTCCTAAGACTGTATATTATAGGGTTAAAATGTGGTTCCCATGGTATATAGCAGGGATATAACTTTATCTATATTATTTTATCGTGTTTTGGAAGAAGCCACATAGATAATTTCTAGACTACGATAGTACATACTATCAACAATCAGATGAGAGCTGCAGGTGGAGATGGGTTTCCATTTTCCGATATTGGAAGAAATATAAGAGACTGGGATAAAAATGCAGATATAGGTGAACAATAGATAGGGAAAAAAAAGAGAAAGCACAAAAAGTATGCCATAGATAAGCGATGAAAGATCGAGTTTTATATGGTCTGGAAAAGACAACGCAACAATAGATTCAATATCTGAAAAAAGCCGACCACCCACCAAACAGGGTTAAAAAAGAAAAAAAAATTGCATTTTTTAAAAGGTGTTCAAAACAAAACTAATACATGAAAATAATTAGTGTTGCACCGATACCGATACTAGTATCGGTATCGGTGCTGATACCGGGTACTGCAGGAGTACTTGGTACTCGTGCAGTACCCCCCGATAATTTTTTCTGATACCGGAAGCCGGCATTGAGCTGACTTGCCGGCATCCAAGGGGCTGGGGCGGCTGTCCGAATGCTCTATCGGCATTCAGACAGGCGCTGCAGCTGCTCTCCGCTCATACTTACCTTCCTGGGCGACGCCGGGAAAGTCTCCGCGCGCACGCGCTCCTTGGAAGGCCCCCTGCCGCAATCACATGGTGCCACGTGGTCGCGGCTGGGGGCCTTCCAATGAGCGCATGCGCGGAATCTTTCCCTGCGTCGCCCAGGAAGGTAAGTATGAAACAGTGAGGAGAGCAGCTGCAGGGCCCGTCCAAATGCCGATACAGCATTAGGACAGGCACCTGGCACTGACCGCATTCATACTTACCTTTCTGGGCGACGCCGGGAAAGTTTTCGTGCGTGCGCTCATTGGAAGGCCCCCAGCCGCGACCACGTAGGACCATGTGATCGTGGCTGGGGGCCTTCCAAGGAGCGGCGCGCGAGTGAAGACTTTCCCGGCATCGCCCAGGAAGGTAAGTATGTGCGGAGAGTGCCAGGTGAGCTGGGGGGGGGGCATTATCCATGAGCGGGGCAAATCCATGAGTGGGGTGGTATTATCCATGAGCGGGGCAAATCCATGAGCTGGGGGCATTATCCATGAGCTGGGGGCATTATCCATGTGCTGGGGGCCATATCCATGAGCTGGGGGCATTATCCATGAGCTGGGGCATATCCATGAGCTGGGGGCTTTTTCCATGAGCTGGGGGCAGTATCCATGAGCTGGGGGCAGTATCCATGAGCGGGGGGCAGTATCCATGAGCTGGGGGGCATATACATGAGCTGGGGGTCATATCCATGAGCTGAGGGGCATATCCATGAGCTGGGGCATATCCATGAGCTGGGGCAGTATCCATGTGCTGGGGCAGTATCCATGTGCTGGGGCAGTATATCCATGGGCTGGGGCAGTATATCCATGTGCTGGGCAGTATATCCATGTGCTGGGGCAGTATATCCATGTGCTGGGGCGGTATATCCATGAGCTGGGGCAGTATCCATGAGCTGGGGCAGTATATCCATGTGCTGGGGCAGTATATCCATGTGCTGGGGTAGTATATCCACGTGCTGGGGCAGTATATCCATGTGCTGGGGCAGTATATCCATGAGCTGGGGCAAATCCATGAGCTGGGGGGCATATCTATGAGACCTGGGGGCATATCCATGTGAGCTGGGGGCTTTATATGAGGTCTGTTTTTATTGTAAAGTGGTCACGTGACATAAAATAAAAGTAGCGGTACTCGGTATCGGTGAGTACTTGAACAAAAGTATCGGTACTCATACTCGGGCTTAAAAAAGTGGTATCGGTGCATCCCTAGAAATAATATATCAGGTCTCATGAATAACAATAAAAAGGTCTGTTACAGAATGAAAAAAAAAGCCATTAAAAAAAAATCAGAATGAGACATTTCACTGAAAAGCTCCAGGAAAATGTCTAAAAAATTCTAAAAAGTAAACTAATAAAAATACTTTCTGCTGCAAATGAATATAATAAATGGTTGAATAAAAATGTAATAAAAACAGTTGAATAAATATTTAATACAAACAGGGAGTATTATTTACATTGAAATCTATGGGATTCCCCTGTTTAAACCAGGCAAACAAAATCAACAAATCTGGGCATTTAGACAAGGTTTTGCTGCTGTTCGCCATCCTCTGAATAGATTAACCATTACTTCTCTAGAGGGATTTCTCTGCTGCCAAATTGCACCGTATTCCGCTGGCAATTTGCCAATATTTGGCCAATTACTAGCCCTCTGAATAGCTGAATTGCCACAAAATTGCAGCATACGGGGGAACGGTGCAATTCGTTGGTCAATTTGGCTCTCTTTAAATAACCCCTTTAATCACCTCAACATAATTCAATGAAAAGCATCACACAGGATGCCGCAGGCTCACTGGTGTCCGGCCTCTCTGTATCACATAAGCGAGACCTGTAGATTTTAAACAACTTAAGACAAATCAAGAATATATGTAAGTAAAACGAAATCATAAACAGACTCTGCTGTTAATTTATTGAACTTTGTACATTATTAATCATTCCAAACTATGCAGATAGATATAAGTCATGTACATAGATTATTAAAAATGTCCTACAGACTACTGGCCATGAAACACAAATAAAGTTTAATGGCATTTTTGCTGCATGGTAGGCTATGAGTTGAAGAGATTTGTGCAGTTTCAGAGGACATTGAAATTGAGTTTCCAGTTTTGTCACTTGGGATGTGCATGGCTGAAAAATTTGTTTTGTTTCGTTACGTTTTTAAATCATTTTGTTTTTGGAATTTTGTAACTAATTTAGTTTCGTATTCCTTTTGCTTTGGATCAATTTGAAATTTCGGATCGATTTGAAATTTTTAATCGATTCGAATTTCATATATCATTTCGATAGTTGATATCAATTTGAATTTTGGATCACTAAATAAAACCCCAATTAATCAAATTTTGCTGTTAAAAGAAAAGCTAGGGTTAAATTTTAAGCTGAGTCACAGATTTAGTATTTGAGTCAAATTAAACGGTGAAACAAATTTAATTTGTTTCGTAAAGTATTTTGCTGACAATTACTTGTATTGTAAGTTAAGATCAATTCGATAGTTGATATCGATTTGATAGTTCAATTCAAATTCAATAGTTGATATCAGTTATTCAAATTTTTCTTTTATGTTGTTGACACTGATAAATTTGGATTTAAAGCAAACAAAACAAACTCCCTATAATAATTACCATTTATGAAATTTCAATAAACCTTTTCTAGTTTCTTCTCATATATCAAAGTTGAAAACTGGGCGCGGCGCATCACCATGGCGAGAGACAACAAAATCAGCCACAAAGCAATGTAGCGTCAGTCCCGTCTGAAATATCCTTCCTTAGACAGGTCTTTTATTAGATTTCAAAGAACTTATAGCCAATCAGCATACAGATACATTTCTACGTCAGAGTTTAACCAACAGTGAGCCAAAAATTACTATATTGATTCAGAGATGGCTTTTTCTAGCATACATTTTTCACACACCCCTTCCTGCACACAAAGGAAATGGCTAAATTCCACAGGCTAACATCCTATGCAAGTAAAAGACTTGCAGGGTTTGACACTTATAATGGGGGGGGTGGATTCACACTACCTATCATATTAAAATACCTTTCAATCGTCTCATTGATCACATATACAATCGTGATCACAAAAAGGGATGAAACAAACTAGACAATTAAACTAATTATACCTGGGGCCATAGTATCCTCGCCTAATACCTGTATGATATACGAAAAGGATTCCCCAAGGATGCCCTTTATGAGCATAAAATACACTTATCTATCTAGATTCACTCTTCCAGCGAACCACATTTGGAGCGTAGGCAAAAATACCTAATCTAGACATTAAATAACTATTTATTCCCATTTCCCAAAATATAATTCACCGAACAAGAAAAGTATAATAACTTGAATGTAAAAGTTCATTTATCTAATAAATCAACATGAGTCAGATCTATAACTGTGTGTTTTCCTATGTTCAGCTTCACTCCACAAAACGCATATACACCTGCATTCATACACACATTCAAGAAATACATTCTCATTTTCACAAATTAAATCCTTTCTCAAACTTATCTAGGGGATTAAATAAATAAAAAAAATAATATTCCATAATCTAATACCATAGTCCACAGTGCGAGATCAGGGTGTGGTCTTTTTTTTTCAACATCCCAGCTTGAGACGCATAATCATTGAATGTCATTAGAGCTCCCACCATAGGGACTCCTGAACAAGCTGTCTCTTTGCGCTGGTTGCTTATTACCTGTGACCTTTGACCTTGACACAAAATGTCCATGATTCGTTCCATATGCAGTCATTGTGACTGTCAGGTTTCTTGATGATGTGATATGGTTTCAGCAACAATAAAGAAAATAAAAAAGAAAAGAAAATATGGTATACCCCGCTAATCATCTACATCCATTCATTCATTGTCACTCTCAAATGCACGAAAAACAATAAAAATGTTAATTTACACAAGAAAAGACACAGATATAAATTTCAAAATGTCCCCGCGAAGCCTGTCGGCCTCACGCAATAAAAAATTATACTACTTCTGACTCATTGTTAGAGAAAAATATATATATATATATACGCAACTTTGGCTCAAAAGGGAAATAGCCGAAGTGCATATTCCACCCTTTTATTAAATATAATTGTTTTTTTTCTTTTTTTTTGTAATTACTATCCTATTCAGTCTTGTTCGGTGTTGTGAAACAAACCTGGCGTTTATAAAACACACCAATCCTCAAATGAAAAAAACATAAAATAAAAACCGCATTAATTTTATCGAATTAAAACTTCCCATTTACCACTATATATATATGTCCTGAAATGTATTCATGCAAATGCATTAAATTATATGTTCCTAAAAACATTAATGAACTCTAATTTTAATTGGATGTGATCTTCAATAATCCTAAATGTGTCAGGGAATTTTGAACAATATTGATTGTAACTAAACAACAAAAATAACAAAATATAAAATAATAAAAGACACAAAATAATTATCACTTAGACGACATCAGAATATAAAAATACATTATCTTCTTTCTTTGTCTTCTGTCTTATTGGTTGAAAATAACAGTTTTGTAAAACTGACATGTCTTAAGTGTATTTCCAAATCAATGATCTTCTACAAATAGCATGATTTATTGATGAGTTGTCGATAATCAGATTGTTTTATTGCCTGGTGTCTGATAATTCCTTATTATCCGGTTGATGTAACATTGCAATGTGAAATGATAATGTGTTTGAGTAAATTTCCTTCAATTCCAACATCTTTATCAATATTGGTATCGCATAATCTTCCATCTAGCTTGAGCAAAGTTGGCATGCATGGGTAATTTTCACCTAAAGTAAAAACTTGGGAAAAAATGTATTATTAACCTGTCAAAAACTTTAAAATTCATATGGTTAAAATACTTTTAAAATGGAGAAAAACAATGCAACACATTTTTTGGACACAAAGAAAAGGAGTGGTCATGAGTGAGACAACACGGAGGAGAGGAGGGGTCATGAGTGAGACAACATGGAGGAGACTAGGAAAAGAATGTGAACTTCAATTCAAATAAAAAAAAAACACAACAAAAATATCATGAACTGGGAAAGAAAGTATAGAAGGGCATGTTTAAAACTTGACGCGTTAATTAGCACAAAGTTCTCAGAGGAAGCTCAGAGAAAAAGATTAATAAACATCAATAATCTTTATTAAGGATATTGGTTAAAAACAAACATTCAAACGTGAGGTGTCTGTGCAGCTATTTTACAACCTGTTTTATTCCCTCCAAGAATATTCAATGGGGGCCCAGTTATACGCTATTGCACTTCACACCAAAAGACAAAAACATCAGACAGCAAAAAAAATAAAAAAAATAATACTAGACATCTGGCTACCACTGCAAAAGAAAACAAATCAAACAATACTCAGATACCAAACTACAACCTTCCATCTCCCTTAGTCAACTAAAATAAAACCCAAAAAACCACCTTCTCTTTTTGAAATCTGCCTAAATTCCTTTGTACAGCGCTACTAAACCTGTAGGCGCTTTCCTTTAAACTTTCACTCAAATCCTTCAGCTTTATATCACTTCATCCTCTTAGATTCCAAACAACTAAACATGAACCTACATATATATTCCATTATACAAGTTACAAAACTGTAAATGATCTCAGTCAGCCATTTTGGCAAAATATATAACCTATATTTAAGGTGCGGTCAATCCCTTAGTGCTGGACTCAAACAAAGACCAGAGGAAAATAACCGACCACACCTCTCTTGGGAAAATGTACAACTTTGAGCCCATCACCTTGATACACTACTTTTTTATATATATATCATACATCAATTTATAATCCATTTACAGTAAATAAAGCTCCCATAATTACTTTCTTCTGTTCCACTACTGTACGCCCGCCGAAGCACTCAAACCACGCCCAATTCCACAACATTTACAGTTTTATAAAGCACTAACAGCTCCAGAATTCAACTGCTACTACAGTCATTCAAAGCATTAGACACATGTCATTTGTATATACTGTTCAATTATCCCAAATACTCACAGAACAACAAAAATAACTACATATTCCATTCTCCAACTTGCACTGCTAAAAGACTACTAGCATTCAAAGAAAAAAGTCCTTATACAAACACATAATAACATTATACATTACAAATAAAGAGTTTTCTTTCATTAAATAAAAAAAAGAACAAAGAGAAAGAATGAATGTATAAGAAAAAAAGTTAGCAGGCGCTTTTGAAAGTCACTGTAAAAGTAAAGCCCTATTGTCTTCTCCATTTCCTGTGCCCCTTCTTTTTTTTTATACACGAAGCAAGGCAGTAATGACACAGAAACAAAGAAACCCGGTTTACGAAAAGCAGTCCCTATACATAAATTACATATAAAAAACATAATATCAAAACTACGAAATACAAAACATCAAAGATAAACACATAATTAATAGTTAGTAAAGACAAACATTTAAATAAGCAGACGCAATCAATGGCCATAAACAAAATAAAAAATCATGCAATCTGAAAGAAAAAACAGTTAGCAAATCCTATAGAATCAGCGCGCAACACATGCAGCAAAAAAAATAAAAATAAAAATGGCAGCAGCGCGCAAGAAAATAAAAATAAAAAATTAAGAGGAAAAAAAACTGTCTCTCAATGGGAGATTAAATCAGTTGATATACAAGAAGAAAATCCAATCAGTTAAAATAAAAATTCTCACAATTACAAGATATGGACGACCAGAAACACCAGAATTGAAGTACAAGATAGACACAGAACGGAGACAAAACAACTAGAAACATCTCGTTTCTTTTTTTATGAGTTCAATTTCCAGCAAATACAAATACTCAACGCAGCGGGCGAGTTCAAAACACACGTGAGGTCCTCAAACGATTTTCCTTTACTACAATACATAAAATGACAAAAACAAATCAAGACAAAGAGTCCAACCTTGCACAAAAAAAAAAAAAAAAAAATTAAAAAAAAATCAACAAGCTCTGAACCATAGCTTTAACGTCAGGGAAAATAAACAAAAAACCAAACCTGGAGGCAAGTTCGCAAAATCTGAACAAGCAAATGTAAGGATATATTCAAATGTAAAGATACACTTAAATATAAATAACATCTGAATGGCAAATCCCACTTCAGACAACAACTGATAAATTTGGATTTAAAACAAACAAACTCCCTATAATAATTACCATTTATGAAATTTCAATAAACCTTTTCTAGTTTCTTCTCATATATCAAAGTTGAAAACTGGGCGCGGCGCATCACCATGGCGAGAGACAACAAAATCAGCCACAAAGCAATGTAGCGTCAGTCCCGTCTGAAATATCCTTCCTTAGACAGGTCTTTTATTAGATTTCAAAGAACTTATAGCCAATCAGCATACAGATACATTTCTACGTCAGAGTTTAACCAACAGTGAGCCAAAAATTACTATATTGATTCAGAGATGGCTTTTTCTAGCATACATTTTTCCACACCCCCTTCCTGCACACAAAGGAAATGGCTAAATTCCACAGGCTAACATCCTATGCAAGTAAAAGACTTGCAGGGTTTGACACTATAATGGGGGGGGTGTGGATTCACACTACCTATCATATTAAAATACCTTTCAGACACAGTGTAAACAATATAAATTTGTTATATTTTGATTTTGTATCGTATCGATTCGTTATTCGGAAGTACTTCTGAAATACGAATTATCAAATTTCATTCCAAATTCAGAATTTTCCGAAACGATTGCACATCTCTATTTGTCACGTTACATTTTGATATTTCGTGACTGCTATTTATTAGCCCACATTTTACAACTGATTTCCAGCTGTCAATGAAAATGGTAAATATAGAATTGTATGAATATGATTTTACACTTTAATTTCTTCTTGTGGCTTTGTAGATATTTTTCACAGCATTCTTTATCTCCTGATTCCTAAGACTGTATATAATTGGGTTGGACAATGGGGTTCCCATGGTGTATAAAAAGATATAACTTTATTTACGTTATATGGTTGTCCTTTCGAAGGAACCAAATAAATAGTCATTATAGTCCCGAAGTACATAGTCACTACAATCAGGTGAGAGCTGCAGGTGGAGAAGGCTTTCTGTTTCCCATCAGTGGAAGAAATATGAGAGATTGTGGTAAAAATGGAGATATATGTGAATAATATGTAGGAAAAGGGAAAAAGAGCAAAAATCGTGCCATAGATAAACAATGAAAGATCAAGTATTGTATGATACGAACAAGACAACTCAACAATAGGTTCAATATCACAGAAATAATGATCAATGACATGAGGGCCACAGAATATTAAATTACAGAGTAGACACACATGGAATAACACGGCCAGACAGCATAAAACCCAACAGGACAGAACCAATAGGAGTTGAAGCTTGAGATTCATTATAGAGATGTAATGTAGAGGTTTGCAGATGGCCAAATATCGATCGTAGGACATCACCGTGAGAAGAAGACACTCTGTACCTGCTGACAAAGCATAGAAATAATATTGTGTGATACATCCAGTAACAGTTATCATGGATCCTTCATGGATTATAACATGGAGCAGGTTAGGAGTTATATTTGTGGTGAGCAGAATGTCAGACAGGGATAACTGAGTGAGGAAGAAATACATGGGGATTTCAAGCTGGGAACTACGACCACCAAGACGATAATAAGCAGGTTTCCACATAGTGTCAGCATGTAGATTGTGATAATGAAAAGAAACGACACTGGGCGAATGATCGGAAGGTTCCTTAATCCCATGAGTTTGAATTCTGTAACTTTCGTCTGGTTCATTTCAAACACTCCCTGTGAAATATATAACGAAACGACGGACACTGTCACTTACTCTCATTTTCGATATAAGGGTATGGCCTGCATAATTTTTGGTTTTCAAAATAAAAACACCTTATGCTCAAAATATTTAGTAGATAAAAGTAAGCAAATCATTAATCAGTGTCTTGGTTTGGGCAATTTATAATGATCCATAGAAAACATTGCCTTTAAAGAGATAGAGGTAGTGAGCGATATGAAGGAACGATCGAAAGAGAAAAAACTTTCAGCATGAAACCTGTGAGGATTAGAAACACGGACAGTAAATTTGGTCTTGTTGACATTAGTTTTTTATCATCATAACATTTATTTGAAGCATATGATAGAAAGTTAACGCTCACATGTGATGTAAGATAACAATGTTGCATTATGTTTTATAGGTAAGATTATGGATGTGAATATAACACAACACACATTGCAAGCTGCTTGTCCCCTTCTCCCCAAACAACCGACTTCTATATCAGCTTATTTGATTGGACAGGAGATAGAGACACATGACTGGCAAAGCAAGAGTTCTGTTAGAGAAAACTAAAGAGTTGAATGGGTTACGGTCCTGTCTCTTCCCTCCTACTTGTTTATCCTGTTGCATCACAAATAACGAATCAACCCGAAAATCAAATCAACTCATATAAACATTTTTAGTTTCCGGTGCATTTTCATGTTACCGCGATTTGTTTCAAGTAATGCTACTAGCAGCGACACGTTGCTAAGGGATATAACTTTGTAATCTGTTGGAAAGATCCATATCAATAGTAACCAGAGTCCTATGTTATATGTATTCACTGCAATAAAGTGAGGGCTGAGTGAGGGGAAAGATTTCTATTTGCTGCTGGTGCAAGGAATTTGAAAGATGGTGTAAAAATACAGGAATATCGCTGAAAAAACAAAAAACAAAAGGAGAATGCAATAATAATAATAATAATAATCGTATGCAATAATAATAATAATAATAATCGTATGCAATAATAATAATAATCGAATAAAATAATAATAATCTAATTTAATAATAATAATGATATTATAATAATAATAATATTATAAAATAATATTAATAATGATAAAAAATAATCATCTTATAAAATAATAGTAATAATCTTATTCAATAACAATAATAATAATAATAATCTTATAAAATAATAACAATCTAATATAATAATAATAATAGTGATATAATAATAATCTTATAAAATAATATTAATAATGATAATAATAATAATCTTATGAAATACAACATAGGAATGATTTTGTACAAACAAATCAATGCTAAGAGCACTTTGTCAAAGTAGTAACATTAAAATTCAGAGCAAAAAAAGTACATTTTACTAGAAAGAAAATCAATCTGTTTTCTATATAAAATACGAAATGTTTGAAAGTTAAAAATTAAAGTCAGAAATAATATTCACAGGCATTTAGCATCTTCTCTCTCATTTCCCTCTTTTTTCCACATAATAGATGTTTAACAATATAAAGTTAATGTCACAATTGTTACAATATATGTCATCCCTAGCATTAAATATTATCTTCTTTTAAGCTTTATAATACATTTTTAAAGGGACACTTTAAATTGAGTTCATTCTCTGGTCATTACAAAAACACTTAAAGAGGAGGCGTCATCCCCAACCTGAAGGCTGTCAATCAGCAGGTGCTGGACATGGACAGCTTACCTGGTGCTGGGATCTGCCTGGAAAAAGGTCAGTGTTGTATCACACGGTGCTATAGTATAAGCCGGCTGGATAGACTCGCTGAAAGCTCTGCAGAAGAATGCTCTGCGAGAAGCATTTGACTGTCTGTGTGAATTATGAGATTCCTGCTTTTCTTCCCATTTTCCTCCAAATATACCATTAATGTCATATTGAGTGTCTCACCATTGGAAGGATATGAGCCGTATGACCCATTCTCTGTAACTCTCTCTAATTCAGATTAATGTCATATTGAGTGTCTCACCATTGGAAGGGTATGAGCCGTATGATCCATTCTCTGTAACTCTCTGTAATTCAGATTAATGTCATATTGAGTGTCTCACCATTGGAAGGGTATGAGCCGTATGATCCATTCTCTGTAACTCTCTGTAATTCAGATTAATGTCATATTGAGTGTCTCACCATTGGATGGGTATGAGCCGTATGATCCATTCTCTGTAACTCTCTGTAATTCAGATTAATATCATATTGAGTGTCTCACCATTGGAAGGGTATGAGCCGTATGATCCATTCTCAGGATTCCACGTGTTATTTTTCCTCCGTTTCAAACCTCACTGACTCCTGCAATAAAAAGATAATGAAATAATGTTCCTGTGTGTAAATGTTTAAAGGATATTTATACTTTTCCTAACACATAGAACAAATGATGTTATGTCTGTGTGTGTGAACCCCAGCGGCCGATACTGCACAGAGAGTTCCAGGTCCCATAAGCCCAGCAGCTCTGTATCTCATGGACAACTTGAACTTTTCAAGTTTTGAAGGAACTCGGTGAAGTAAGATGAAAATGATAAATGTTACATAAAACTCTATCGCATTCAGTGAACATTTATTTCTTATATTATTTATGTTTTAATTAACCATTTGCTAAATGCTGAAGAGCTAGTGATTGCAGATCTATGCCACAAGAAACGTTTCACATGTAAAAACCATGGAATAAAGCCCTCATGCATGTGCACAGCGTCACTTCTAACCCTTACACCAACGAGCAGTTATAGTTGAAAACCTATACTTACTTTAACTTTAATTTGACCATTGGATGTACAATTAACCTTTTATATAGGAAGAGAAATGCATGTGTAGATATAGGTGATTATTTGGAGGTTAATATTATTGGATACTCTAGGGTTAAAATGGGACAGGGAATTGGGGGTGTTAAACAATAGCTCCTGCTGCACCCCCTTTCTATTTTATCACTTTACTTTGATTTTGATTTTACCTTTATTCCAGCACAGGGCTGCCATGTTGTTGGTCCATGGCTGATTTGCTGCCGCCTTCCTGGAGCCGAAACGATTATCAGGGGTTGCTGCACCTCTCATGCAGAGATTACTTCCTTGGCATTTCAGTACTTCTGGGTGTAGCAGTCTGATTTGCATATGGAGCATTCGTCCCTGTAATGGCACAATTGAGCGAAAACCTTGTGAGAACTGAGCAGTTACCCACCGTAGAGCAGGCCACTAGTGCCATTGCTTGTTCTCAGGACCCTCACAAACCTCTGTTTTTCTCACTATATGTGTACAGGGTTATCCAGATGTGGACCCCTTGCTCAATGTGCCTAAAGTGGTGTCAGCTATATCCTCCTGACAAGGCCTAACAAGACTGAAATGATCGTCGGGAGTTGCTGCACCTCTCGCGCAGGGATGACGTCCTTGGAATTTCAGTACTGGCCACCCTTTCTGAGTGATTGTGTCTGATTTGTGTCTGATTTGCGTCTCACAAACATCTGTTTTTCTCACTACAGCTGTCATGTGACCATGGGGAGGCTGGATGCTCAAGTGAGCAACCAGCCAAAACCAATGGCTCTCAGTCCTTGTAGGCCCATAATATAGGAATCTGAAGTCAGCACTTGCTGATTCCAGATTTTGGGCAGGGTTAATCCCCTGTGCTTGGAGGACTGGACACGCATGACCAAAAATCCTTGAAGGCGGACGATACCAGTCTCTGATACGGCTGGATTTCGCAATGGTTATGGGAGAGGAACCCTGAACCCAGACCGTTTTCCAGTCCTTATAGTGGCTTGGTTTATAGCATGTCTAGGTACAGGGTTTCCTAATTCAGACAGAAACCAAGGTAAGATGTGTTACCTGTACTTTAGGGGCTGAGATAACAATGAGGAAAAAATGAGACATGGTTAGAGCGAAAGTCAGGTCCGTATGTGGGGATTCAGATCGAGACAAATGCTATAACCAGGTGGTTAGACAGGGATCGAGATCAAAACAAAGTCAGAATGGTAGCCGGGTCAATGCAAAATAAATCAGGGATAATTAGTCTATTGGACAGAGAGAAACCACAACAGGGCAAATTGCAATGGCCAGATCTAGGTTCATAGATGTTACGCTTACACCCCTTTTGCCCACTGGAGTGCCAGTATTTGCCCATATACTCTGGCCTGGCTCCAGCAAAAGACTTTCATGTCAAGTCCAGGCCTCGCTAATGTTCACGTTTCATGCTATTCATGCTAAACCCTTTGTCTTGTCCAGGCTCCTGGAGATCCAGCCTGAATTTCTGTTACGGTGGCCCCCCCAGGAGCCAAAGGGGGGTCCTTGCTGTTGTGTTTATTAATTCCTTTAGACAGCCATGTGTCTCTCTGCATTATGCAGAACCCTGGACACAGGATACAACAGAACCAGACAAGACAAGACAGTGTACACACATGAGAGGAAGGCCCTGCACTGGGAAAGGTCCTTGAATGGCCTTCTGACTATACAGAGTACAGGGTGGGAAAATATACACAATGAAACAACAGGGTTAAACTAGACTTGACAGGAAGGAATACCTAGCAACAACCGAACAAGAAAGAGATCCTTGAGGTGGTCTCTATATACTAGAACAATGAGCTCTGCACTAGATACATACGACATAAATCAGAAAAACAGACTAGACAGAAATATAGTCAGCAACATGAAGGGCAGGACTCATATATAGAACTTGAGGTTAGAGCTGCAACCAGCAGGGACATACAACAAAACTGGATTCCTACAATTAGGACTCACACCAAATAAACAAACAACCAAGACTGTAGTGTGGTTCAAACATAAACCAGAATCCTGAATACCACACAGACAAAACACAAATGGGATGAAGCAAGAGAATAGTCAAGATATAAAGCTAAGAGTCATAAACCAGGAAGTCAATATATAGGGTACCAGGGATTAAATACAAAATAGTCAGCATACGAAGCCAGGATTCAAAACCAGGATATCAAAAATACAAAATACAGAAGGCAGGAATACAGCAAGGAAGATCTACACTGGATCAGGGAACAAGTGCACTGATAGTCATTAAATAGCGTAGTGCAGGTCACGTGACCACAAGTCTGGTCAGACGCTGAGACTCCAGGGGCAGAGAGCCAAACAGATTAACCCTAAAAACCATGAGGATTGAGAAGAGCTCTCAGCACCAGTAGGTCTGGCTGGGGGAACTTAACAGTTTCCTGACAAGCCTAGGAACTCCAGCTGTAGCCCATCTCACATAATCAGGCTTCCATAAGAAGCAGCTACACCCAACAGGCAATGCTTCTGCATTGTTTGACATTTCTCTTGGTGTGTGGACCTGTTGCCTACCAGCGTTCCTGATTACTTGCTGTTTATCAACCTTGTTTTGTATCAAGAAAATGTAATACTCATCCATGAGTTCTTCTCCTCTGTTTGTATACAACTATCTGTTTGGATTTACCGTGCATTGACCTTTGGCTTTGGATTCAAGACTACTCTTTGGATTCTTCTATTTCACCTTACTGGGTACTGAATAACTGGTTTGTATTTACCGACTCCACTCTGCCAGCTGCCTGCCTGCCATGTGTGTTCTCACTGCCAGCAACTATTGTGGGGGTCTCATTTCTACAAAATATCTGGGAATTGTTCTAATCTTTGTGTTCTCACCGCCACCAACTATTTTGGGGGTCTCATTTCTATAAAATAAGTGGGAATTGTTCTAATCTTTGTGTTCTCACTGCCACCAGCAACTCTTCCACTATACCACAAAAGGGTTACGTTGTGAAGGCACTTGCTGCCACCAAAGGCACAATATTTGGGTGCACTGATGCCTTTACCAGATTCAAATCTTTTTAATATTGGACTGCAGGGTCCAACCCTGCACTCTTCCACAGTACCACAAAAGGGTTACTTACGGTGTGAAGGCACTTGCTGACACCAAAGGCACAATATTTGGGTGCACTGTTGCATTTACCAGATTCATATCTTTTTAATATAGGACCGCATGGTCCAACCCTGCACTCTTCCACAATACCACAGAGGGGTTACGGTGTGACAGCACTGTTGCCGACACTAAAGGCCCAATTTTAAAACACCTATTGTTACTTTCATCCAAAGCTTGCATAAGTTTCAACATAATTTAGCCAAAAAATCACTAAACTTGTTCTGCGTGTCCTAAAAGGTCTCCTCTTTTAATACAGACTGCCGCCCCAAGTCTGTACTATATGGTTATGCATTATCCAGGTTGTCCTTTTTGTGATATATTTGTCACATGGCCGTTTATATATATTTCTCTGAGTGCATACTTTGAATAGATTTGCGCCATCAACGGAATGAGAGATGGGAGATAAGACGCTTCCCACGGAACAGGAGCGGACATGCGCAGATTCAGCCTCTGGATGTGAGGCCCGGAAGAGGAAGTGCGTCATCAGAAGGCATCTACAGCGACAATGGAACGCAAATCGCGGGTTTGAAACGCACGCCAATGGGACACGCTAATCAAATCGGACTAAGGACACTATAATATGATATCTGGAGCATTGAATGGCACACCGACTGATGAAACTCGCAGGGAAGCGAGAGAAACGCGTCTCGGTTACTTTTTTATTCATTTAAATTTTAAATTCCCATTTTCTTTATATTTTATCACATTAAAAGTTTTTACTTAAATCAAGCCTTAGAAGATTTTTTTCCTCTCCAAAAGTTACCGATTAGGGGTAGGACCCCCCATGGAGCTAAAGTGGTCCGAGGCTTATATACTGAGCCACTCGCAAGGGAGGCTCAGGATCACGTGAGTACTTTGACCTATGGTGATATATACTCTTTATATAAAAGATTTTGTGCTATGTCTATCTCTATCTTCAGTTGAGAGATTTGTCCTGCGATGACAGACTGCTGATACACAATCAACTAAACTCTGCAAATTGGTTGATGGGACAAGCCCCCCATAGAGGCTTATCTGCGCATACTCACGAGCCAGTAGGCTCTACGTTTGTGAGTGGTTCTATATACAAACTTTTTTATTTTATCATCTGTATGTGACAATATTGCGCGATTATTCTGTATTTTGTATATTTTAGTGTCAAAAGCTGATTACAACCAGATATCAGATCAACTTGTGGAAGAAACATCTACTCTATATCCTATTGCGCTCCCAACAAATTTGTTTGTATTTTTTACAATGTACAGACTGGTCTTTGTTAGAAACAGTACTTTAATTCCCACTGTTCTGTCAATCACAAATTTCTAAGCATTTAGTTTATTAGAGTACTGTTTCTTTAATTGGGCGGCCATTACTGATGCCATACAGTACAGTTACTTCCTGGTAGAGCCAGATTCAACCAGCATAGCTACCAGTGAGTCAAGCAGAAAGCAAGCTCCACAGTTCTTTTACACAGGCCTTCTGCTTATAAGTCTGTAAGTAGAACCTTCATGTTTTTAGTTATGTATATATATTTTCAGCAACTCAAAGCACTGTTAGATTAGTTTAGTAGTGTTTGATTGTCTTCACATTAAGTTAAACTTCTGTTAGCCAGTAATTTACATCTAGGTAGCATGCCTGTCACTTATTTGTGTAGATTTGCATTCCTAGACTAATATATTGCCATAATTCCGTATTTTCCACAGTTTTACAAAGTTTAAGATCTGAAAAGTAAAGATACAAATAAAGTTCAGTAAAGACTTTTCTTCAATCCTGCTTCCAGATTTTTATTATGTTAGCTGTCTGCCAAGCTTTGTGCCTCAGACACACTGTGAGGGCAGAACACCCACCTTTTCCTGAAATATAGAGCCACAGATTTGTACGATACTCATACAGACCATTTCTGTCTCATAGATTTGTACATAACTCATACAGACCATTTCTGTCTTATAGATTTGTACATAACTCATACAGACCATTTCTGTCTTATAGATTTGTACATAACTCATGACTTTCATGTAATCAAATAAATGATTGTGATAGCATTTAATTGCTCTAATATCGTTCAATGATAACCATCACAAAGGTCATTGCCGGCTCACCGGAGCTCACGTTCTCTATGTGCAAAGCCAGACTTGCAGAGTTAAGTCAGCGTCATATAATTCAAGAAAACATGGGTTTAAGTTTCATAAAACAATATAAAAATGAAATCACACACAGACCCTGCTGTCAATTTAATGAATTGTGTACATAATTTATTATTCCTAAGTAATAAAATACATTTGACTCATGAACACAGATTAATGAGAATATTACAAACTACTGGCCAATAAAAAACCAAATAACATATAATGGTATTTTTTCTGCAGGTTATAAGTAAATGGAATTTTGCAGCTTTCTATGACATTGGAATATGTTACTACTGCTTTGAATTCCCAATTTTGGCACATTACATTTTGATATTTTGTGACTTCTATTTATTAGCCACAATTTCACAACTAATTTCCAAGTGTAAATGAAAGAGGAAAATATATAATTGTATGAATATGATATTACATTTTAAGGGGTTATTCAGAAAGCACCGAAATGTCAGTGAAATATTGGTGCTTTCTCGTATGGCGCATTTTGGTTCGCTTCAGCGATTTCAGTTTGCCGACCCTGCAAATTCAGTAATTACTGCAGGGTCCCCAAAGTGCGCCAAACGGGGACAGCCAAAAGCCGCCGAAGAGCTCCAATAAAAGTTCATAAAAATATGTGGAAATATTAAAAACGGTCCTATAAAATAATTATAAAGTGGTGGGCGTGTCTGGACACTGGATCATGTGGACATGTGGCAGAGAAGCTCCTGCATCTGCCTCTCTCTTAGACTGTTTTCTCGCATTTTGGCTCCGTGCCTTTTTTTTTTGCTGGGTGCCGCCTCCGACCTCTTGTGTCTTGTACAGACTTTGAACATTACCGTTTGTGGACATTTTGGATGTGCAGCGGCCTTTCCCGTTTGCCCTCATGGGTAAACAAAGAAAGTGAAGATGCCTGACACAACGCGACTCCCTGACATCTGGGTGTCTTTAGGTGGCCCACTCCCCAGCCATCCTCTTTCACGGTGTGCAGAGTCGTCACCTACTCCATCACCTCTTTGTCCAGAGGAACCCCTGACCATGATGGCACAACTCTCCATGAAGGAAGAACTTTGTCAATTGTATGCAGACCTCAGGGCCCAGTAGCACTCTGATCTCGCCCAGGTTAGGGGTGATATAGAGGCGACCTCTTCCAGCTCTGCGGTCATGGAGACTCGCTTGGGCGTGCTGGAGAAGGGGAGGATGGAGTCCTTGACACGATTAGAGGATCTTCAGAAGCATGTGTTTTCCTTGACGACAACGGTTATGGGTATGGAAGCCTGGCATCGACATTGTTACCTCTGCCTGCAGGGGATCCCTGAGACGATGGGAGATGGCGGCTTGCTGTGCTGTGTCTCGGACCTTGTGTTGCTGAAGCTACCCCTGGACTACCCTACTCCTCTTGCTTCTGCCTTTCGGGTCCGTAAGGCGGCTGCTGCACCGGCTGAAGCCCCTCGGATGTCATTGTCACAACCAGGGACATTTCCATTCATGCAAAGATCCTCAGGGAGACCGGGAATTTTCCAGCAGTGGCCTATGGTGATATGCAGATCTTTACTTATTGGGGCCTGCTGTTTTTCTTGCTGATGGTGCATCAGAGTTTTAAGGCTGAGACGACCCTTCTGAGGGAATGTGGTATCCGTTATTGCTGGGGGTCCTCGGGTTTCTTAGTGATTTTGCACACAGGTCATGCATGCCCTGTAAATAACCCTGATGAGCCCCGGGGCTTCTTGAATACTCACCTGTTGCCTTTGTCCACTCCTGTGCTTTCCTGCCCCACTTCTTTGTCTGTTGCTCCTGGTAAATTTCAATTTTAGATAAACAAACACAAATTCCCTATGATAATTACCATATATGAAATTTCAATAGACCATTTTCTTTCTCATATATCAAAGATGAAGTAAGGCGCTGCGCGAGCTGCGTGACTCTGATCAGAGGAGATTATAGAAACAACCACACCGAGATATGGCAGTTCAACATCTGACTAGCTCGTGGTCAGTCAGAACAGTTTATTATTTCAACATCCAATAGAAATGTTCGTTATAGGGATGTGCGTTTCGGGTTTCGGAATTTCGGAATTTTCATGAAATTTCCCGATTCGTGTTTTCGGATGCGGCCGAATTTCCGAAAATTTTTAGATCCGAAAATGGCAGATCCGAAAAGTTTTCCGAGCCGAAACGAAATATTTTCGGAATTTTCGAATGGACTTGAAATGTGTCAAATCGAAATTTATTGCTTTGAAACGAGGAGAACAGACTTTCCGAAAAAAACAAAAATTTCCGAACTTACGAAAAGTCGATACAAAAAACGAGCTAAGTGACACGAAAATACGAAAAATGGTCGATATTCCAAAAAAAAAAATACACGATAAACGAATCGAGCCGAACCGAATCGAAACAGAAATCGGTTCGAAACGAGCCGAATCGAAAAGTTTAAAAATCCGAAAAATCGAACCGAATCGAACCGAAAAAAAAATCGGTGCACAAGCCTAGTTCATTATAAAAAAGAGATTCCTGTCCAGTCCACATTGGCTGTTATATCTCACTCCTATAAGAGCAGATACATTTCTACCTCATGTAACAAAGATTTTGCGGGCATTTCTAAGTTAACACATGATATCTATTTTAATCACCCCGCTGACCAGCCTCGAGAGGAAACGAAGCTGAACAGACACCGTACTGAAACAAGAAGGAGGGACAAGGTGGGAAAGGACGGGTGGAGACTACAACCCTGCATCAGAGCAAGTCCCTATAAATCATACAGAAAAGTAAAAAACTACCTATCATATTAAAATACCTTTCAACTCCTTTGGACCCACTGTGAGGGTGTTACCCCTCCTGCTGTTTATTTTAAGTTTTTCCCCCTCTGAACGTATGTGTTAGTCCTCGAAGGCTGGCGCGGCTCCGGCGTCCCTCCTTCTGGCCTCGGGGTCTGCGGCTTCCCCGCGGCCCTTCCTCGCGCCCTATGCGTGCGTGCCGCCGGTCTCAACAGCTTTAAGCTTCTGCCGGCTGCACATCGCGTGTGACATCATCACGCCTCCACTGTGGGTCTCCCTGCACCATGTGACCCTGATGGCCAATCAGATTGCAGGGCGCGATATTTAAAAGTGCTTTTTTCCTTTTCTCATTGCCCTTTCGTGGTTTTGCTTGCCTAAATCTTAGTGCTTATTTCTATATACCTCTGATTGATTTTCTGTGTATGACCTGGCTTTTGGATATTGACCTGTGTATCTCTATACTCCTTTGACTAGACTTTGGAACTTGACTTAGTATTCTGTTATATCCCTTCGACCTTGGATTGTGTTAGATAGGGATGAGCTGTTCGGTTCGGATGGTTCGGAGTTCGGCCTGAACTTTGGTTGTTCGAAAGTTCGCGAACTTCGAACTTTTTGGGTGTGTTCGGTTCGAGTTCGAAAAAAAAAAAAGAAATTTTGAAAAAAGTATAGAAAATGCTTAAAAAAATACTAAAATATCTAGAAATAAAGAGACTCTTTACTGAAGAATATTATAAGCAACGGTTTATTAGATATTGAATTAAAAACGAATGTGTACGTGCAAAGATTCTCAACTTTAAATGACCTCTGTTCACAAACGGGCATAAACACCAGGTGTTTTTAGTCTGTTCTAATGAATTTGATACTTTGTATGTATGTAGACTATACTGAGGGGTGTGGTGTCTGGTTTTGAGAAGTGTTAATTTATCTCCTCTAATATGCTGCCTTTCTAATGAGACCAAACACGATCATGTAGAAAAAATACAACATTTCCTCATTTCCCGCTTTTAACATCTAAAGCAATGTTATTTCTCACCTCGGGGTTAAACATTCTCAGGGTTATTCAGAGAGCGATGAAAAGCAGGAGAATAACTGGAGAAGTGAAAATTCTAGGTCAAAATAGCCAAACCAGAAAAATTCTCCCATTTAACTCACTTTCCAAATCGGCTATTTGGTCTAGATTGTTCTCTTCTCCTGCCAGTTCTCCTGGCTTTCACCTCTCTCTCAGGGTTGTTCAGAGAAAGGTGAAAACCAGGAGAATGGCAGGAAAATAAAACAATCTGGACCAAATAGCCGATTTGGAAAGTGAGATAAGGCTAGGGTCAGACTAACGCATTTTTCGCAGCGACCGTCAAAAAGTGCATTCGAACGCATTGCCATATATTTTCACGGAATGCGCGAAAACGGTCATACAATGCGCAATTTTGTGCGTGATTTTTTATGGATCCAAACCAGGAAACTTTGGGTGTCTGGACGTTATGTTGGCCGGACATGAGCAGGGTCTGACGTCTCCAAATCACGCACATATGCCTCTAGCGGACGCAGCGCACTCTGTACGTCCATACTAGCGGTTCTGCGTTCTCAAAAAAATGCGTTCACTTTGCACTTGCTTTGCGCAGCCGGACTTTCGTGCGACCGTACTTCGTATATTGACCGTCATTGTCCGTCATTTGCTGCTAGTGCGGCCGTGATTAAGTGCGGCTAAATGCACATTAAAAATTCGCTAGTCTGACCCTAGCCTAAATGGGAGAATTTTTCTGGTTTGGCTATTTTGACCTAGAATTTTCCATTCTCCAGTCATTCTCCTGCTCTTCACCGCTCTCTGAATAACCCTGACAGGGTTATTCAGAGAAAGGTGAAACTCAGGAGAATGACTGAAGAGAAAATTCTAGTCAAAATAGCCAAACCAGAAAAATTCTCCCATTTAAATCACTTTCCAAATCGGCTATTTGGTCTAGAATTTTCCATTCTCCAGTAATTCTCCTGCTTTTCACCGCCAAAAAATCAGTAAACTTTTTCTGCGTGTCCGAAAATGTCTCCTCTTTTCATACAGACTGCCGCCCCAAGCAGTTGTTTATGGATAGTTTAAAGGAAAAGCATTTACCGTCATTTGAAACGTCATTTTTTTGTTTTTACATATTTCTATACATCCTAGAAATCCACCACTTCACGGGCAGGTTATGGGGACCTCCTAGGCACAATATTTGAAGGAATTTTTCTTTTTTATTTTTAACCCTTATTTCATGGAAAACTCAATGTCCCTTTAAAAACATATTTTTTTTACTTTTTGTCCTTGTTTCCTGTCCCCCAGAGCACTACCCGGACCCCCATACACCTTTTATGGCAAATATCTAGCATATATGCCCTCTTGGAGGGCACTCTAAAAACTGAATTTTCAGCCCCATTGGCTTGTATTGAGTTCGAGTTTGGGTTCGGGTTCGGATCCGAACATTTGGAAAGTTCGGGTTCGGGTCCGAACCGAACTCGGGGAGTGTTCGGCTCATACCTAGTGTTAGACCCGTCTGGTACTTCGTACTGTCTCTGGTGACCGCCTCATATTTGTCCATATTTACCTGTCTCCAAACCAGCCACTCTAAGGACTAGGGATGTGCGTTTCGGGTTTTGGAATTTCGGAATTTTCACGAAATTTCACAATTAGTGTTTTCGGATCCGGCCAATTTTCCGAAAATTTTTAGATCCGAAAATGGCAGATCCGAAAAGTTTTCCGAGCCGAAACGAAATATTTTCGGAATTTTCGAATGGACTTGAAATGTGTCAAATCAAAATTTATTTTCGCTCTATTCATGATTTCGGTTCCATTCGTGATTTCGGTTCCATTTCGGTAATTCTGGACATCGTATATTTAACTATTATCGGTTATATCGCTGATTCTGTAAATTTTGTATTTGTAAATGCTTATCACTTTTTTTTGTTTCCAATGATCCGATAATTCTGTCGATACGAAAATTCCTTCGGAATCGGGTCGGATCCGATTCGTCCGCGGGTCGCGCATGCACGCGCGCGGATGTCATAACTTTATTGAGCCAGTTTTTTGACAACTTTTTAGACAAAATATTGTTTTTATTATTCATCATGGCTGCAAGAGACGAGTGCCATTCAGACACCTCCTCATCATCTTGCACCCATGAAACACCACCACCCAGGAAGAAGCGGGCCAGCAATATGGCATTTGAGGAGATGCTGGAGCTGGTACGGATCTTTGACAGACGAGATTACGACTGCCATAAGGGCCCTTACGGCAGAAAGAATAACGCAAGAAAGGACCGTATCCTCGATAAGGTTCGCACCACCATCCTGGAGCTGTTCGGGAAGGACCGGACGAAGGACCAGCTCCGCAAACGCTGGTCCGACCTCAAGGTGCGCAAGGAGGAGCAGCTGAGGCGCATCCGGCGTGTCATAGCCAAACATAAGTGTCATGTTATATTGTAAAGTGCTGCGCAAACTGTTGGCGCTATATAAATCCTGTATAATAATAATAATGTGCTTGCATGTGCTAATGTGCACAGAAATATGTTGATTTATCTAGTCCTTTTTTCATGCAATGTGATTGTGTATAGCTTTGCGTTTTCACGACTCGTCATACATGCATTTTTGCCATAGCTCTTCTTTTTTGTGATTTTACGTATTCGTGAAAATTGTGACATTTGATGTATGTAGATGAAGTTACAATGCTGGATTTCTTTTGGCTCTGTGTGTACTGTAGTGTGCTGGGGGGGGAGGTTGTTGTGATTGAGTGATGCATACGAGATGACCCTCAGCTTGCCCAATATTGGCTCCCACCTGCGCATCAATAAAAATCTCTGCGTCTCTGCTAAGTGGTAGAATGGGACATGTAGTTGTTCTGAAAGTGCATCCAAACAGAGCCGCGTTCAATACGTCCTCAGCAGCTGCTGAATTGTTGCAGCGCAGCAATTCAGTTTGCTGCAGCAGTGTGATTATTGAACGCTTTAGATGCAAATTTCAAAACAAAATGGCGGATTTCTGTTGTTTCTGCAATATCCAGTTTTATTAGCAGAAACTGAAAGTGAAACTGAGGCTGAGGCCTTCTATAAAATAACTAAAAGCAGTCACACAATGCGCTTTGTATGCACACAACACAAATAATAGTTTTTATTGAATAAACGTAATGTTTACTTCTGAAAAAAATATATAATTGAACGGTAATATATGTCTATGTGCAGAGGAATAATAAATAAATATTTTGTGACTTTAGAACTATGAGATGGGAGTAGTGGTGGGTCAAGCTGGTAGTGCTAGTGGGTAGTGGAGGGGTGTCGCAATACTTTCAGCAATATATTGTATAGATATACCATTTTTTCCAGTCTGCATTATTTACGTGTTATTTTTTGGATTTGGCAGAAGACAGGAAGAAGGCAGCATCTGCCCCGGCGGGCACCAGTACCCCAGTGGAGGAGGAGGAGGAGCCACGGGCGACCACCAGCGCTGGTATATACTGTTTTATTTTGCAACGACTTTTGGTCAAAAATAAATCAGTTTTGTTGTTTACTGTATTTTTTATTTCTTTAATTTCTTATAGCACTGGATGAGATGCTGACGGTGGTGGTGGTGGAGGAGGAGGAGGAGGAGGAGTCGGAGCCTCAGAAGGCCGCCAGCACTGGTATATACTACTGTTATATTTTTTCAAGACTTTCAGTCAAAAATAGAAACCTGCTTTACTTACTGTATTTTCCTTCTTTCATTTATTGGATATATAGAAGGAGAAGCCAGACCGGACACGTCCTCCAGTGTCAGGGTGATAAATCGGGAGGCGAGCTACGCCTGGCTGTTACCTCCATCGAAGCCATCCAGGAACTGCTCCAGGAATTGCGGGAGCATATAAGCAATGCCGCTGACATCCTGGAGCGGCAGTGAGACCAGCCTCCTCCCGAAATTGCGCAGCACTTTACAATATAACATGACACTTACGTTTGGCTATGACAAGATGGATGTGCCTCAGCTGCTTCTGCTCACGTGCTTTGAGGTCGGACCAGCGTTTTCGGAGCTGGTCCTTCGTCCGGTCCTTCCCGAACAGCTCCAGGATGGTGGTGCGTAGCTTGTCAAGGATACGATCCTTGCGGGTGTTATTCTTCCTGCCGTAAGGGCCCTTACGGCAGTCATAATCTTTGTAATCAAAGATGCGGACCAGCTCCAACATCTCCTCAAATGCCAGTAATTATCTCAAGTGAACCAATATTCTGAACAAGATGTTCGCCTGGCTTACAATGGCGGCCATCTTCCAGTCTATTTCCACTATACTATGTTTGTTTGTGTTGTTTGTGTCCCTGTTGAGCAGTTTGCCATCCTTGGCATGTTCCCTTCCCTTCCCCATGTTGTAAATAAATTTTCTATTTTTTATATATTTTCCTGTTTGTGTGCGTTGCTTTTCCTTACTTAATAAGTTAATATGTATTGCTTGGTTTCCACACTGTTAAAATTATATGTACATAAATTTATTGACATTTCTATGGACCTTTTGTCATAAATTTGTCAACATATTTGTGGCCATGAATGTGACTGTGCACATTCTACACTGCCTCCCTGGCCAAAAAATGTCACACACTAACACAACCTTGTTGTACTGCCTTGAGATTTGATTACCGACGTGGCATGGTTTTGTTAAGCTTAGGCGATGTCACAACAACACGGATTTTTGTCCACAGTCACATTCATTGTATAACCAAGAAATTTGAAAAAAATATTGATGGCAGCACTGCGTGAAGTCTTCTCCGACACAACCCAAAGATCCTCAGTGCGGCTCAGGTCTAGTTTATTTGTCCCTGTTTGCAGCTTCACGCAACACCTCCTCCCAGCTATGAGCTCTCTCTCTCCCACCGCTGCCCGCTAAGACGCTGCCCGCCAACATGGTCACGTCTTTGCAGGAAGACAACAGCGTGGGGGAACGGCAGCTGCCGACAGTCCCAAGACCTCGTCACAATGACGTCAGTTCTGGAGTTAACCCCTAACTGCGACCAATGGTGGAGATAGGGGTTTCATTGGAACCCCCTATCTCCCGATCCGCGGCAGCTATTGGTCGGTTAATGTTTGGTATCTTTGGATCGACCAGAGCATGGCCTTTCCAACAATACCAAACATGACAATGTTAAAAATTATAAAAAATTAAAATATAAAAAAAATAAACAGTTTTTTTTGTTTTGTTTTGTTAATGCAGCAATATTGTTCCCATTTCAATTATAATGTGAACAATGATGCTGCACTAAGGATTTTTGTATGGGGTGCATTTGTTAAAAATAGTGTAATTTTCACCCAAAAAAAATAACAAGTCCCCTTTTCAATTTTTTTTAACAAACGCAAGTCATAAAATATAACCGCAAACACTCGCATGTGAAAAAAACACTTTACATCTTGTAAAACAAACATTGAAAATTCTAATTTTAATGCATTTTTGTTATAATATACAGACAGGACATGACGCATACATATGATAATGATATATTATGAATCATCTGCCGAGTCTGCCGGAAAGAACGATATATAACATGTCTGGGTCATATTATAAAATAAGGCTTCAAAAAAAAGCGTTTAAACAAGAGGAGCGAAACTGTTAAAAATTAGCTCAGCAGCAGACCGCAGTGCCGCACACAGGCGTGAAGGGAAGCCGTGAAATGCCTCAGCAGCGAAAGGGTTAATTTTTTTTTGTCTGTTTTAAATCTTTTTTTTTTTTTTTCGTTTCAGATCATTTTGATCAACTATTTTTCCGTTTTAAAACCTTTTTGTTCTGGTTTTTATTTTTAAAGTCAGACCATTCGGGTCAGTTTAGCGTTTTTTAAATCGTTTTGTTCATTTTTTTTGTTCCTTGGCTTTCATACCATTTTTTAATGTGATTAAATAAAGTTGTGAAATGTATATTCATAAGAAAAAAAGGATCTTTAATTAATTAAAAAAAACACGATAGAATCGCCAGAATTATCGTATCGACAGAATGAATTATCGGATCCGAAAAACAAAGCAAAAATTTATTATAAAAAAATATATAAAGTATAAAAAGTAAACCATAGTAGTTTACATCAAAACGAATAGAGTTAGACAGCTTTGAAACGAGGAGAACAGACGTTCCGAAAAAACGAAAATTTCCAAAATCACGAAAAGTCGATACAAAAAACGAGCAAAGTGACACGTAAATACGAAAAATGGTCGAGGAGAACAGACGTTCCGAAAAAATGAAAAGTCCCGAAATCACGAAAAGTCGATACAAAAAACTAGCAAAGTGACACGAAAATACGAAAAATGGTCGATATTCCGAAAAAAAATGTACACGAAAAATGAGTCGAGCCAAACCGAATCAAAACAGAAATCGGCCGAAATTAGCCGAATCGAAAAGTTTAAACATCCGAACAAATGGTTTCTGTCCTCCTTGCTTATAATCCCTGCCTTATAGGTTCACCTCTCGCTATTGCGTAACCCAGCCACAAAGGGCAATGAGAAAAGGAAAAAAAGGACTGGTATCACACCTAGGTTAAGGGTTACCTATTGTTACGTATAGAACCGACCGTAGCACACTCTTGGGCTTACGTCCAGCCCTGACATCACGAAAGGGCCATAACCTAGCAGGGACTGCTCTGCAATTCTCAGACTTAGAGAGTCGTTTGGAGGATCAAGATCATTGACTTGATTAATTCGCTCAAGCCCTCCAAACTCTGTTAGCTCGTACCGCACCTACCCAATCAGAGGTATATAGAAATAAGCACTAAGGGTTATGCAAGCAAAACCACGAAAGGGCAATGAGAAAAGGAAAAAAGCACTTTTACATATCACGCCCTGCAATCTGATTGGCCATCAGGGTCACATGGTGCAGGGAGACCCACGGTGGAGGCGTGATGATGTCACATGCGACCTGCAGCTGGCAGAGGCTTAAAGCCGTTGAGACCAGCGGCACGCTCGCATAGGGCGCAAGGAAGGGCGCGGGGAAGCTGCAGGGCGGTTAGGAGCCAGCTTGGCAGGAAAACGGCGATGAAAAGCGGACAACAAATGAGGAGCATGAATGTCATGAAGGGAGACCACGAATGATCCACGGGACCATAACCCTTCCAATGGACCAGATACTGCAACCTGCCCCGAGAACGGCGGGAATCGAGAATGGACTCAACTTCAAATTCGGGGTTTCCGTCTACCAAAACAGGAGGAAGGGGGAGAGTCAGGATGGGTAAAACGATTGCACAGGAGGGGTTTCAGTAAGGACACATGAAAGGTGTTAGGAATACGAAGGGATGCAGGCAACTGCAGAGCGTACGAGACGGGATTGATACACCTAAGGATCTTATAAGGTCCTATGAACTGGGCGCAAATTTCATAGAAGGGACCTTCAACCTGATGTAACGTGTGCTGAGCCATACTTTGTCCCCAACGTGATACACTGGTGGAGGTCTGCGTCGGATGTCAGCAGAACGATTCTGAGTCAAAGAAGCGGATTCGAGATTCGATTTGGTCTTCTCCCAAATCAAACGCAGATTACGGAGGTGGTCCTCTAAGGCTGGACTATACTGAGGCACAAACGAGGATGGGAAAACGGTGGGGTGCATACCAGTGACTAATTCAAATGGGGAATGTTTAGTCGACTGAAATGCACCCCACCGTTTTCCCATCCTCGTTTGTTTACAGAGAGGGGTATTAATTAATGCAGGAGGATGTTATCTACATTATACAGAGAGGGGTATTAATTAATGCAGGAGGATGTTCTATACATTATACAGAGAGGAGCCTTTTTTTTAGCCCTTTAAACCCAGTGGCTGTGAGCGCTGAGATCGGCTGCTTGTTATATTATCTCTCAGTACAATGTATCAGGCTCAGCTGTTACAGTAACTGACTGTAACAGCACTCAGAGTTTCAGTAAAACAAACATAGAAACATAGAAAAATGTCGGCAGATAAGAACCTTTCGGCCCATCTAGTCTGCCCAATTACATGAATACTTTACCTGGATTTATATTTTGTTTAGGATAGCCTTATGCCTATCCCATGCCTGCTTAAATTCAATTACTGTTTTGGCCTCTACCACTTCAACTGGAAGGCTGTTCCATGAATCCACCACCCTCTCAGTAAAATAATGCTTCCTGATATTACTTTTAAACCTTTGCCCCTCTAATCTAAGACTATGTCCACTTGTTTTGCTAATTTGTTTCCTTTCAAATATACTCCCGTCCTCTACCTTGTGGATTCCCTTTACGTATTTAAATGTTTCTATCATATCTCCTCTGTCTCGTCTTTTTTCCAAGCTGTACATGTTAAGATCATTAAGCCTTTCCTGGTAACTTTTCTCCTTCAAGCCGTACACCATTTTAGTAGCCCTTCTCTGAACTCTCTCTAAGATGTCTATATCCTTCTGGAGATACGGTCTCCAGTACTGCACACAGTTTTCCACAAAACAAGAAAATAATATTGTTTTAACTTCTTATATATAAAAATATTATTTACTAGTTTTACTGAAACTCTGAGCACTGTGATGAGCAGCAGTCAGTTACTGTAACAGCTTTGCCTGACACATTGTGCTGAGAGTGAGAGATACTGTAACAAGCAGCGATCTCAGCCCTCTGAGGAGCCACTACAATAGTAATTGTATCCGCTGGTTTCCGGATGCATGAAATTAGTTTTCATTCTAAAGAACTGAAAACAAATTTCTTTAGCAACTAAATAAATAGCATTTTAGGACTAATCCATTAGTTCAAAATGAAATTTTGTGCTGTGCACATGTCTATAAAATACCCAAAAATTCCAAAAAATCCAAAATTAAAAAGGCTTTTTGTTGAAAATGAAATAAATAGTAGAATAACAATAAAATAATAATAATATTTTTTAACATTGAATCCTATGGAATTCGCCCATTTAAACCCGTCGAACTGAACCACCAAAAATCTGGGCAATTCGCCAACATTTCAGTGCTGTTCGGCATTCTTTGAATTGATTAACCATTACTTCACTATGGGACAATTTCACAGCCGCTGAAGGTCACAGTATTTGGGACGATCTGTGGCGTATTTTGCTGTCAATTTCCCAGTATTTAGCGAATTGACAGCATTCGGATAATTGCCGAACTGCCACTAAATTGCACCGTTCGGTGAAATTCTCCGTTCGGTGCAATTCAATGGCAAGTTTTGTTGCAAGTTTGGTGGCAAGTTTGGTGGCAAGTTTGGTGCTCTTTGAAACACCCCTTTATTTTCTTCTTATGGCTTTGTAGATATTTTTCACAGCATTCTTTATCTCCTGATTCCTAAGACTGTATATAATTGGGTTGAACAATGGGGTTCCCATGGTGTATAGAAGGGATATCACTTTTTTTACATTATATGACTGTCCTTTGGAAGGAACCATATAGATAATGGTTATAGTCCCATAGTATATACTCACTACAATCAGGTGAGAGCTGCAGGTGGAAAAGGCTTTCTGTTTCCCATCAGTGGAAGAAATATGAGAGATTGTGATAAAAATGGAGATATAGGAGAACAATAAATAGGAAAAGGGACAAAGAACAAAAAATGTGCCAAAGATAAAGAATGAAATATCAAGTATTGTATGTTCTGAACAAGACAACTCAACAATAGGTTCAAGATCACAGAAATAATGATCAATGACATGAGGACCACAGAATCTTAAGTTGCACAGTAGACACACATGGAATAACACTGCCAGACAGGATAAAACCCAAGACATCAGAGCTAGCAGGAGTTGAAGCTTGAGATCCATTATTGAGATGTAATGTAGAGGTTTGCAGATGGCCAAATATCGATCATAGGACATCACCGTGAGAAGAAGACACTCTGTACCTGCTGAGACACCATATAAATAATACTGTGTGATACATCTAGTAATGGTGATCATGGATCCTTCATGAATTATAAGATGTAAGAGGTTAGGAGTTATATTTGCGGTGAGCAGGATGTCAGACAGGGATAACTGAGTGAGGAAGAAATACATGGGGGTTTTCAGGCTGGGAACTTCGGCCACCAAGATGATAATAAGCAGGTTTCCACATAGTGTCAGCATGTAGATTGTGATAATGAAAAGAAACAACACTGGACGAATGATCAGAAGGTCCTGTAATCCCATGAGTTTGAATTCTGTAACTTCTGTTTGGTTCATTTCAAACATTCCCTGTGAAAATATAAGGAAACGACAGATACTGTCACTTACTAACTCATTTCCGATGGAAAGGAAAGGCCATTTAGATAATGATAAGCTAATATTCCATTCTTTACCAGTGTCTTGGTTTGGGTATTTTATCAAGAACTATTATAAAAATATGTGTTTGCTTTCTGAAATATAGAATTAGTGTGTGCTATGAAGGACTCGCTCTAATAAAAGAGAAATGCCTTTTCAGCATGAAACGTGTGAGGACTATAAACACAGACGATAGAGTTGGCTTTTTTGAACAAAAAATCTTAGCATTGCATTTATTTAAAACATGGGATACAAAGTTAGCACTTAAATGTAATTTAAAATAACACTTTATATTCTGAGATAGTTCAATGGCAAAATAATGAAAATTTGCTCATTTCTATTTTTTCTTGTATTGGGTTTATCTTTTACAGAGATTCTAATAGATCTCCCTACTCCCTACTTCTGCTAATACCGCGTCCTTGCCAGACCCTCGTTCTCTCCCCAGCAGTCTTTTGTGCCTTTCTCCAGTCCTTAGACAAAGATTTAGGATGGGTACACGTAAAAAGCCTTCCTAGCATCTCTCAGAAATTAGATGTTGCTTAGATCTGGGAGGTTTAGAATAGCAATGACTGAACACCTTTAAAGAGTTAAATATATGCAGTTCCAGGTGGACCTAGAGATAAAATTACACCCTGGTGTCCCCCCATCCTCAAGTGAACCAGACATGTCCAGACATGAAACAATAGGGTGCCATGTAATCACAGACTGAGCATCAGTAGAGAAT
>RXON01000732.1:0-40652 GCA_009667805.1 Leptobrachium leishanense
AGGTCATGTGACCGCCGGCGTCTGTTTCAATTGAGTCCTATGGAGAGGATGCGTGTGGCTGAGCTTAAAGCCTGAGACACTGAGCGCGTAGCGACGCACAGCGTAGTGAAGCAAAGATTTTGCAGGCTTGACTTCACGACGCTCCGCCTCGCAGCCAGGCTACACTGCATGATGTTTGCTTCTCTCCGTACTGGACAGGAATCCAATAACTAAATTAAAATGTACACACAAAAATCTTCTATTTTCACAAAAGTGCATGTCATATAGGCAAAAAAGTTTCTATTGAATAAAATACATAAAAATTACTGCCAATTTAATAGGAATAGTATAAAAAAGGTAGCCCTGATCATATAGCAACCCATGTGATATATATAAATATATTATAGGGACGCAGGGAGCGCTATGTATAGAGTAGGGATGCATCAAAACCAAATGCATACCACATAATTAATAGAAAACTAGTCCGTTTGGGGTGAGCCAAGATGATTTTCATAGAGAAAATCATCAGTTACTTATTTTTTCTCATTGCATTTAATGGAGCGGGGGGGGGCTAGGTTTGATGCCAGTTTGCTTAATCAATAATGTTTGGCTCGGGCCAGATTATGTTTTTTCTGATAGAGAACAGTCTAATTGATAGAAAACTAGTCCGTTTGGGGTGAGCCAAGATGATTTTCATAGAGAAAATCATCAGTTACTTATTTTTTCTCATTGCATTTAATGGAGTGGGGGGGGCTAGGTTTGATGCAGTTTGCTTAATCAATAATGTTTGGCTCGGGCCAGATTATGTTTTTTCTGATAGACAACAGTCTAATTGATAGAAAACTAGTCAGTTTGGGGTGAGCCAAGATGATTTTCATAGAGAAAATCATCAGTTACTTATTTTTTCTCATTGCATTTAATGGAGAGGGGGGGCTAGGTTTGATGCCAGTTTGCTTAATCAATAATGTTTGGCTCGGGCTAGATTATGTTTTTTCTGATAGAGAACAGTCTAATTGATAGAAAACTAGTCCGTTTGGGGTGAGCCAAGATGATTTTCATAGAGAAAATCATCAGTTACTTATTTTTTCTCATTGCATTTAATGGAGCGGGGGGCTAGGTTTGATGCCAGTTTGCTTAATCAATAATGTTTGGCTCGGGCCAGATTATGTTTTTTCTGATAGACAACAGTCTAATTGATAGAAAACTAGTCAGTTTGGGGTGAGCCAAGATGATTTTCATAGAGAAAATCATCAGTTACTTATTTTTTCTCATTGCATTTAATGGAGCGGGGGGGGGCTAGGTTTGATGCCAATTTGCTTAATCAATAATGTTTGGCTCGGGCCAGATTATGTTTTTTCTGATAGACAACAGTCTAATTGATAGAAAACTAGTCAGTTTGGGGTGAGCCAAGATGATTTTCATAGAGAAAATCATCAGTTACTTATTTTTTCTCATTGCATTTAATGGAGCGGGGGGGGGGCTAGGTTTGATGCCAGTTTGCTTAATCAATAATGTTTGGCTCGGGCCAGATTATGTTTTTTCTGATAGACAACAGTCTAATTGATAGAAAACTAGTCAGTTTGGGGTGAGCCAAGATGATTTTCATAGAGAAAATCATCAGTTACTTATTTTTTCTCATTGCATTTAATGGAGCGGGGGGGCAAGGTTTGATGCCAGTTTGCTTAATCAATAATGTTTGGTTCGGGCCAGATTATGTTTTTTCTGATAGACAACAGTCTAATTGATAGAAAACTAGTCAGTTTGGGGTGAGCCAAGATGATTTTCATAGAGAAAATCATCAGTTACTTATTTTTTCTCATTGCATTTGATGGAGCGGGGGGGGGCTAGGTTTGATGCCAATATAATCTAATGTTTTGATTTGTTTTTTCTGATAGACAACAGTCTAATTGATAGAAAACTAGTCTCAGTTGGGGTGAGCCAAGATGATTTTCATAGAGAAAATCATCAGTTACTTATTTTTTCTCATTGCATTTAATGGAGCGGGGGGGGGCTAGTTTGATGCCAGTTTGCTTAATCAATAATGTTTGGCTCGGGCTAGATTATGTTTTTTCTGATAGAGAACAGTCTAATTAATAGAAAACTCGTCCGTTTGGGGTGAGCCAAGATGATTTTCATAGAGAAAATCATCAGTTACTTATTTTTTCTCATTGCATTTAATGGAGCGGGGGGGGGGGTGCTAGGTTTGATGCCAGTTTGCTTAATCAATAATGTTTGGCTCGGGCTAGATTATGTTTTTTCTGATAGAGAACAGTCTAATTGATAGAAAACTAGTCAGTTTGGGGTGAGCCAAGATGATTTTCATAGAGAAAATCATCAGTTACTTATTTTTTCTCATTGCATTTAATGGAGCGGGGGGGGGGCTAGGTTTGATGCCAGTTTGCTTAATCAATAATGTTTGGCTCGGGCCAGATTATGTTTTTTCTGATAGACAACAGTCTAATTGATAGAAAACTAGTCAGTTTGGGGTGAGCCAAGATGATTTTCATAGAGAAAATCATCAGTTACTTATTTTTTCTCGTTGCATTTAATGGAGCGGGGGGGGCAAGGTTTGATGCCAGTTTGCTTAATCAATAATGTTTGGCTCGGGCCAGATTATGTTTTTTCTGATAGACAACAGTCTAATTGATAGAAAACTAGTCAGTTTGGGGTGAGCCAAGATGATTTTCATAGAGAAAATCATCAGTTACTTATTTTTTCTCATTGCATTTAATGGAGGGGGGGGGGGCTAGGTTTGATGCCAAGTTGCTTAATCAATAATGTTTGGCTCGGGCCAGATTATGTTTTTTCTGATAGACAACAGTCTAATTGATAGAAAACTAGTCAGTTTGGGGTGAGCCAAGATGATTTTCATAGAGAAAATCATCAGTTACTTATTTTTTCTCATTGCATTTAATGGAGCGGGGGTGCTAGGTTTGATGCCAGTTTGCTTAATCAATAATGTTTGGCTCGGGCCAGATTATGTTTTTTCTGATAGACAACAGTCTAATTGATAGAAAACTAGTCAGTTGGGGTGAGCCAAGATGATTTTCATAGAGAAAATCATCAGTTACTTATTTTTTCTCATTGCATTTAATGGAGCGGGGGGGGGGGCAGGGTTTGATGCCAGTTTGCTTAATCAATAATGTTTGGCTCGGGCCAGATTATGTTTTTTCGGATAGACAACAGTCTAATTGATAGAAAACTAGTCAGTTTGGGGTGAGCCAAGATGATTTTCATAGAGAAAATCATCAGTTACTTATTTTTTCTCATTGCATTTAATGGAGCGGGGGGGCTAGGTTTGATGCCAATTTGCTTAATCAATAATGTTTGGCTCGGGCCAGATTATGTTTTTTCTGATAGACAACAGTCTAATTGATAGAAAACTAGTCAGTTTGGGGTGAGCCAAGATGATTTTCATAGAGAAAATCATCAGTTACTTATTTTTTCTCATTGCATTTAATGGAGCGGGGGTGCTAGGTTTGATGCCAGTTTGCTTAATCAATAATGTTTGGCTCGGGCTAGATTATGTTTTTTCTGATAGAGAACAGTCTAATTGATAGAAAACTAGTCAGTTTGGGGTGAGCCAAGATGATTTTCATAGAGAAAATCATCAGTTACTTATTTTTTCTCATTGCATTTAATGGAGCGGGGGGGGGGCTAGGTTTGATGCCAGTTTGCTTAATCAATAATGTTTGGCTCGGGCCAGATTATGTTTTTTCTGATAGAGAACAGTCTAATTGATAGAAAACTAGTCAGTTTGGGGTGAGCCAAGATGATTTTCATAGAGAAAATCACCAATTACTTATTCATTTTTTACCATTGAAACGAGTGGGGGGGGGTGTGCCAGTTATCTGGATAAATTTATTTCATCATATGAATGTGTTAGAATTGTCCAATTGTTCGATATACCTTTTATTGACATTATTCTTTGAGGAATAAGATCTTGGCGAATAAGCAGCCAATTTCAGTCACTGAATAGGAAGCTGCCTGAATAAGAAGCTATCTTCAGTGTGAGAATAAGAAGCTGCCTGAATAAGAAGCTATCTTCAGTGTGAGAATAAGAAGCTGGCCGAATAAGGAGCTAACTTCAGCTTCATGGCGCTTAGTCTATAAGAAGCCCCTGTGTGACAATCACCCCCTGCAGGGCCACAATCACTGATATGGAGCTTTGTATTCACCTTCTATTACACCCAGGAGTGTCCCCTTCTGACTTAACAGCCTGAGATCCCCACAGGGTCACAGTGCAGAGTATACTTCTTACTTGTAGCGTATGGATTATACATGCTGCGGGGTGAGCATGAATACATTTTATGTGTCCAGGAAATCATGGCTGATCTGGCAGCCCTAGATACACCCCACATACACACTGATATACACCGTACACAATATACTGAAACCCCTCTATGTACAGTATAATGATTTCACCCTGTATCGAGCATGTTTATAACTCATACACACTCGTGATTACAGCTCGAGTTGCACCGATTCCACTTTTTAGGACCGAGAACAAGAACCGATACTTTTAATTAAAGTCATGTGACGCTTTCCAATAAATAATGTCAGCGCTGCGGAATATGCCGGCGCTTTATAAATAAAGAATAATAATAATGATCTAGGAAGTTGCTGAAAGCCTGTCCTGTTTATGTTAATATTGAAATGTATGGCCAGACGCCCCATTTACCCCCTGCACACCCTGCACAGACACTACACCATAAATATATACCCACTAAGACCTCATATGTATACCCACACAGATACATGTATACAGACCTCAACCAGATATACCCACACATATACATGTATACAGACCTCAGACCAGATATACCCACACAGATACATGTATACAGACCTCAAACCAGATATATCCACTCAGATACATGTATACAGACCTCAGACCAGATATACCCACACAGATACATGTATACAGACCTCAGACCAGATATACCCACACAGATACATGTATACAGACCTCAGACCAGATATACCCACACAGATACATGTATACAGACCTCAGACCAGATATACCCACACATATACATGTATACAGACCTCAGACCAGATATACCCACACAGATACATGTATACAGACCTCAAACCAGATATATCCACTCAGATACATGTATACAGACCTCAGACCAGATATACCCACACAGATACATGTATACAGACCTGTCTATCTGTCGTTGGCCGTCATCGTCCGACCAATCCCAGCACATGCAGGAGATTCAGCCCTCACGCTCTGCCTAGCACGAGACAAGCGATCTTTCCCATCTGAATGGGAATTGTCGGACGTTCTGGTAAAACGTACATGAAAAAAGTTGAATTGTATAGTTAAGCCGCTGTTCCGGGGCAGGAAATTCTCCCCTCGAGAAGGGATTCAGTTCATCAGGCGAATCCCATAGGATTCAATATAAACAATTTTTTATTATTCAATCGTCTAATATTTTCATCCGCAGCAAAAGCCTTTTTATGTTTTTTTTATTTTTGGAATTTTGTGAATATTGCTTTATATTGTTTTGGGTGAAATTTTTGATTCCCAAATTTTAAAAAAGCCGAGGGGTGGGGTTTTCCTGGATAAACGCAGCATTTTATTTTTTATTCGTTCCAGCTGCATTCAGCGGTGCTGTCCTTGGTGATTAATCCCCTTTCATCACCAGGGACAGGGTCCCGTCCCCGTCCCCCCGCTTCATTCGGCAAGATGTTGTTTTTTTCTCCTCCCTGCATTAAAGCTGCTTTATTTTAAATTGGAATTCGCTGGTAAATGCTGTGATTTCCTTTTGCATTCCTCAGTGTCCGGTTTAGTGAATAACCCCCCCCCACACTCGCTTCTCCTGCTTGTGTCATTTCGGGTGGTTTATTAGATAATTTGGGACACTCTGAGAAGTGAATCGGAATCTGAATATTTCCCATTTAAATAACCTCCTGTGTGAGACCGAAAGGCTGAAATTTCTACTTCTTGACCTGACAAGTTTTAAATTTTTCTCCAGGCTTCTGCATTTAGTGAATAAGCCCCCAGGTGAAGTTGACCCGTGGCCTGTGTCCATTGCTTGGTGGCTTTGTGTCCTCGCTCCCAGGCAGGTGAGGGGTTAAGGTGCGGCCAGCATTGCCTAGTACCTTGAGCAGCGTGTTGCCGCTGCGGCTGCTTTATGATGGTCACGTTCGCTGTCACGCTCACCCTCGACAACCGTGGTGTGAATCCTCTTAGTCAGACCTCTAAATCCTCCGATCCTTGAGTGGTCGGGACCGCTAGTCCTATGAATCCCAGCCAGGGATAACACACACACCAGCAGTATAGAGTAAAGCCTGTGTATATTAGCTGCAGATTTCAGGACAGGACAAACACTTGAGCAGAAAGGGTTAACTTGAAAGGCAGTAGAGGAATCGCCTGAATCAGGCTTGTGCAGGGCGTTCATACAGACTTGGTCATAAACAATGTGGTCGTTATAACAATCCGGGTTGGCAACAGACAGGGTTCTCATACACGCCGAGTCAGCGTTAGGCAGGGTCAGTATACACTCCGAGTCAGCGTTAGGCAGGGTCAGTATACACTCCGGGTCAGAATACACTCCGAGTCAGCGTTAGGCAGGGTCAGTATACACTCCGAGTCAGCGTTGGGCAGGGTCAGTATACACTCCGAGTCAGTGTTAGGCAGGGTCAGTATACACTCCGAGTCAGTGTTAGGCAGGGTCAGTATACACTCCGAGTCAGTGTTGGGCAGGGTCAGTATACACTCCGAGTCAGCGTTAGGCAGGGTCAGTATACACTCCGAGTCAGCGATTGGCTGGCTTACGTGTGAGGCGCGCATGCGCGCTTCTCACGTAAACCAGAAGGCAAGAAGAAGAAACAAGGACGGGAGCGGAAGAGGGAGGAGGTGAGTATAAAATAAAAAAAACAGCGCTGGAAACAAGTGGATTTTAGGGTAAGTATTACAGTTAAAAACACAAAAACAAAAAATAACTATTTATTAAGGGAATAGGGATAGGTTAGGATTAAAAAACGGGGGGGGGATGATTTTTTGTTAGAGTGTCCCTTTAACTATGATCCAGATATTATGTGAATAGAGAATCTCAGTATACAGTGATCACGCTGCAGTAATGATCTCTGATACCTTATTCTCCATCTATAATGATCATAATCAATGATTTATGGAATAAGAGTTTGGCTAAAGACAGATAAACTCTTTGTCAACTTTCTCAGCTAAAATCAATCAAAGTCTTCCTTATACTTACCTCTAATTGATTCCGTGGAATAGCGGCTTTGAGCAGCGGGATCAGCATGCAATTATAATCCTCTCAGGTGTATAACGCGTTGCTGTTTGATCTCTATGGAGATCTGTCGCTGTTCAAGTATGGATCATGGGATATGTAGTGTGTCACTGAGTATCTATGGATACCAGAGTGAATTCGTGATCCAGTGAGAGTGTTAGTCAATTAAGACTTGAGAGTGTGTGAGTGAGCAGGAGGGTCTCCTTTGTTAGAGTAGAGTAGATGTCATCCCACATGCACGACCCAGTGCGTGAACAAGTGTCAAGTCAGTGTGTCCGTCAAGAAGTGTGTGATGAAGTGCCCGCAGTGTCTCGCTTGCGCGGTATTATCTCCTCAAGTCACACCTACTTTTTCCATCACTGACCAATCACAGAATTGATTTTTAAAATTAAAATGAGCATTATATTCCAATTTTACAGGTTATTTCTTGTCGCTTGATCGCAGTATAATATAACGAGAAATCTTGGATACAAATTATCTCATTAAAAGGAGGAGAGGATGAAATTAAAACGCAGGAGGGGGAATGAAGTGAACATGAGAACTAAGAGTGGGGTGAAATGGACTGAAAAGGGAGATGGGCAGATGGGCATGATATAGGGAGGGGGACCTGAAAAAAGAGAGACTCACTGCCTTTACCGTTAGAGCTCTATTGCTGTGGATTCTGTGTACGTTCATACTCCCTGCCTTTATCTTTGGAGGTCTATTGCTGTGGATCCTGTAACATTCTGTTACATTCCATTCAGTGTTGGGCAGGGTCAGTATACACTCCGAGTCAGCGTTAGGCAGGGTCAGTATACACTCCGAGTCAGAATAAGAAGAGTCGACTGCAGTATGCCAAAAGTCATGTGGACAAACCACAGAAGTTTTGGGATAGTGTTCTGTGGACTGATGAAACAAAATTAGAACTGTTTGGGCCCATGGATCAACGCTATGTTTGAAGGAGGAAGAACAAGGCCTATGAAGAAAAGAACACCTTGCCTACTGTGAAGCATGGCGGGGGGTCAATCATGCTTTGGGGCTGTTTTGCTTCTGCAGGTACAGGCAAGCTTCAGCGTGTGCAAGGTACCATGAATTCTCTTCAGTACCAGGAGATATTGGATGACAATGTGATGCAGTCCGTCACAATTCTGAGGCTTGGGAGACGTTGGACCTTTCAACAGGACAATGATCCCAAGCATACCTCCACTAGAGCATGGTTGCAGATTAAAGGCTGGAACATTTTGGAGTGGCCATCGCAGTCACCTGACTTAAATCCAATTGAGAACCTCTGGTGGGACTTAAAGAAAGCAGTTGCAGTGCGCAAGCCTAAGAATGTGACTGAACTGGAGGCTTTTGCCCATGACGAATGGGCGAAGATACCCGTAGATCGCTGCAAGACACTTGTGTCAAGCTATGCTTCACGTTTAAAAGCTGTTATAACTGTAAAAGGATGTTGTACTAAGATTGAATGTCACTTGGGGGTTGAATAAAACTGATAATGATGTGAGCACAGAAAAGACATTTGTGGTTATTTCATTATAAATGTTATGTTATATTTGTCTGACCTACACGTGCCTCTTTGATTTAATTGTAAGCAAGATGACTGAATGATCAAAATCAATGTCAAACTGGCCAAAACACTCAATTTCAGTGGGGGTTGAATAATTTTGAACACAACTGTATATATACACACATTGCAGCCCTCAGTGTGTGTATATACATACATTGCAGCCCTCAGTGTGTATAATTATATACACCGAGGGCTGCACTGTATGTATATACACACTGAGGGCTGCAATGTGTGTGTATGTAAATACACACACACGCAGGGTTGCAGTGTGTGTACATACGGAGTTTTGAAGTGTGTGTGTGTATATATATACACACACACACACACCTGCAATGTTTGTATATATACAGAATTCTGAAATGTGTGTGTGTGTGTGTGTATATATATATATATATATACACACACACACACTTCAAAACTCAGTATGTATACACACACACTGCAACCCTCAGTGTGTATGTATGCCTTTATATACATATATATGTATACACACACTGCAGCCCTGCATGTGTATTTACATACATACACATTGCAGCCATGTGTGTGTGTATATACATACATACAATGTGTGTGTGTATACACACACGGTACATACATGTGTATATATGTAAATACACACACACAGGGCTGCAATGTGTATATATATATATATATATATATATACATACACACACACACACATATATACACACAACAAAATAGTGTTTAAATAAAGGTCTTTATTCATCACATGTATCTGACGCTGCCTCTATAGGCTGTTATGAATAAAGACCTCTATTTAAACACTATTTTGTTGAAATTATCAGGACAAGTTGATCGTCCTGAGGGACAAGTAGATTTTTTTTAAATTTCCACACCCCTGTAGTCCCACTGCCCAAACCTGGGAAGTCCCCCACGTCGTGCCCCAATTTCACTCCTCAATATAGACATCATATTATACGCTAAAACACTGGCCAACAGACTCGCAGAGGTTTTCCCATCCCTGATAGACAGTGACCAAGTGGGGTTTGTAAGAGGGAGACCGGGGACTCAATACCGAAAAAATTATTGTGCGCCAGCACCTTATCCGCACTGCTAGGATACCATGCACTATCTTTGCGTTAGATGCTGAAAAAGCTTTTGACAGAATGACTTGGGTTTTCCTTAGACACGTACTTGGCAAATTTGGTTTCCCCAGTGAGCTCCTCTCTAGCGTGTTCATGCTGTACACATCACCGTTAGTGACAGTCCTGAATGCCGGATTCCTTTCAGACGTGTTTCAGATCCGCAATGGAACGCGCCGGGGGTGTCCGCTATCACCACTCTTATATGCTATGGCTATAGAACCGTTAGATCAGCATATTAGACAGGACATGGACGTGGTGGGGATAGATGTGGGGCCTTCTACTTATAAAATCAGCCTATTCGCTGATGAGATCCTACTTAACGCTTTCAGACCCCGAAACATCCCTCCCTAGACTACATGCTCTCCCGTCTCAATACAGCGAACTCTCGTACCACAAGACTAACATACCTAAATCTCAGGCAATGTCCCTCAATGTGCTCTGACCAGGCGCTTATGTATGAAAATTATACGAAGAGCTGCCTGCGACCCTCGCTGCAGCGCACAATGTGTAATAACGCATTACGCCATCACTTTCACACTTGTTGGCATCATGGGAAATGAGAGGATGAGTTAGTGCAACATGATTATTCACTTTCTAATTGAAAATTGGACAATATTGCTGAATTCTAATAAAAAAAGACAACATTTTCAAAATTTACGGATTTTATTTTAAAAAATACCAATAATACCAAACATGACCAGGTTAAGTTCATGCTCCGACCTTTTCAGTGATTCCAAGCATGATCCAAGACCTTGTATGGTTCAGAGATACAGAGGTAAAATGAACGTGCCCATTGGGAGGAGATCCCTTTCTGACATCATTGTGGCCATGCATGATGACATCACTGGGTGAAGGAGGTCCCAATACGTGGTCTGAAGAAGTCAAAGAAGTCAGACCAGTGCAGGATTCCCCCCAGACCCAAGGCTGTGGGGAAACCATGATGTGTGGAGGTCGTCCTCCACATGCTGCAGATAATCCCCATGACATCCTCCACATGTCTTCCGCAGCTAAGGCTGGGGTCAGACGAACGCAGTGCGAACGTGCGTTTAGCCGCACTTTATTACGGCCGTGGTAGCAGCAAATGACGTCCAACGCAGGCCCACACACGAAGTACGGCCGCACGAAAGTTCGGCCGCGCAACACAAGCGGCAAACGAATGCATTTTTGGAAGAACGTCGAACTGCTAGTACTGATGTACAGAGTGCGCTGTGCCCGCATAGCGGCGTGTGTACGTGATTAGGAGACGTCAGACGCTGCTCTTGTCCGGCCAACATAACGTCCAGACACCCAAAGTTTCCTGGTTTGGATCCGTAAAAAATCACGGGCGTAATTGCGCATCGTATGACCGCTATAGCGTATTCCGTGAAAATGTACGTCCATGCGTTCGGACGTACTTTATAAGTTGGGGGATGTGACGACCAGTGGCTGCCAGTCCAGTCGTCACGTGTGGGTTGTGTGCATATAAGGGGTTAATGGCTCCAAGCCTGTGGCCTTATTAACTCTACCCTCTATCATGGCCCCAAGTTATGCCCCCCCAAAAAGCTACACACAGCACCCTAGATGCTCTGTTGCCACAATGGAAGTTTTAGGGCACTTCTGCTGTCCCCCCCCCCCAACTACATACCACCCCAATCCAAAGCCCCACCGTACATAGCTATAAAATGATGGGACTGTCCTGGGTGTCACGGAGAGGTCCTTCCATCTGCAGCACTAAGACAAACTACATTTGGTTTGGGACCCCCTGAAGTCACTGAGCCCCTGAACATATGGGCTGTCACCCCCCCTGATGGCAGCCCTGGGTATACTTGGACTGGGTCTCTTTCATCAAAAAAAATAGCCGACTCTCATCTCATTGACTCGGAGAAAGCAATTACACTGGGTGAGGATATCCATCCACCCCCAAACACAAACACTTACCCTGCCGTCCTGTTCCTCTGACATTTTACCACCTTATTGTGGGTCAGGACAAATGATTTTTTTAGAGACCAAACACGACCCAGAATTTATAATCACAGGAAAAGTTATAACTTAATGGGAGAAAAAAATCTGCTCAAGTAAATTAATGTCTAGAAATTGTCATTTTGGTGCATCACTAGTGGAAGCAGCTCAGCCATGGACACCGCACACTGTGTGCTCAGACACAATCACTGGAACCTGTATACAGGACGTGTAATCACTAGTGGAAGCAGCTCAGCCATGGACACCGCACACGGTGTGCTCAGACACAATCACTGGAACCTGTATACAGGACGTGTCATCACTAGTGGAAGCAGCTCAGCCATGGACACCGCACACTGTGTGCTCAGACACAATCACTGGAACCTGTATACAGGACGTGTAATCACTAGTGGAAGCAGCTCAGCCATGGACACCGCACACTGTGTGCTCAGACACAATCACTGGAACCTGTATACAGGACGTGTAATCACTAGTGGAAGCAGCTCAGCCATGGACACCTCACACGGTGTGCTCAGACACAATCACTGAACCTGTATACAGGACGTGTCATCACTAGTGGAAGCAGCTCAGCCATGGACACCGCACACTGTGTGCTCAGACACAATCACTGGAACCTGTTACAGGACGTGTAATCACTAGTGGAAGCAGCTCAGCCATGGACACCTCACACTGTGTGCTCAGACACAATCACTGGAACCTGTATACAGGACGTGTAATCACAAAATTTTCCTATTCCATAACGGAAAGTTTAGATTTTAATAAGGACACGGAGGCGAGTATTTGCTGTTCTCTCTTAACTGCCCCAACAGCAGCGAAGAAAACTTTATTGAAAATTAACAGAAAACAAACAGTCCTCCCTTCCCCAACGTGGGGAGGGGGACCAAGCTCCCCAGCTCCTCCCCATCCAGTCCATAAGCCACTCCCCCGGAAGCAGCCCCTCCTCTTTCGAAGCTGCGACCTGACACCGGTGGGAGCCTCAGAAGCAAAACTGGAGTAGGAGATCGGGAGCCAAGACGTAGGGAAACCCTATCGGGAACTCAGAAGGCTGAAATAGACAAAAGACATGAAAGAACAGTGAGACACTGAAATCTGGTTAAACAAAGGGAGCCCTGGCAGCCGCCAAAACAGTCCATCCCATTCCAGGAGAGATGCGTGAATCAAACAAACCGGGTGGGGTAGGGCGGGAAATACTCGCCTCCGTGTCCTTATTAAAATCTAAACTTTCCGTTATGGAATAGGAAAATTTTGTGATTTTAAGGCAGGACACGGAGGCTTCGTATTTGCTAGTTCAAAGCGGAACAGGAGCCGCATCCGACCAATGGACAATGGGCTTAAAGTAGAAGGTACGAAACGTGGATTCGCTAGACCAGTCAGCCGCACGTAAAATGTCCTCCAGTCGACATCCCATCGAGGCCGCCTTAGAGGCGGAGGCACTACGGACAGAATGGGCCCCGAAAGCCGACACATCCACCCCGGCTTGTGCCATAAGCCATCGCATCCAACGAGCCAAAGTGGGAGAGGAGACCGGTTTATGAGGAGATCGAAAAGAGACAAAGAGAGGTGAAACCGGGAGAACCCTGAAGGAGTGAGTACGAGACTCGTACTCCCGGAGACACGAAACCGGGCAGAGACGGGGAGAGACCCGAAAAGACGGGAAGAGTACCGAAGTCAGGGACGTCTTGGTACGACGTGTGATATCGAAGCGTACACCTTCTGGAACATAAGAACGGGCGCCGAAATCCAGCGCCCTGACATCTCCAACACGTTTGCAGGCCACTAAACAGAAAAGCATAAGGAGTTTAGCCGAGAGGGCCTGCAGTGAGAGAGCGGCATTCTCAGGCCAGCGATCCAGGAAGGAGAGGATCCGGGACACGTCCCATGTGCAGGAGTATTTGGGTGCCGGAGGGCGGGAGAAGCGCATGCCTCGTAGCAGGCGACAGACCAAAGGATGGGAGCCCGCGGCGACTCCCGAAAATCCAGAATGGCCAGCCGAAATGGCCGAACGAAGGACATTCACTGTGCGATAAGCTTTACCAGAATCGAAGGCGTGGGTGAGGAAGTCCAGGAGGGCTGTCACAGGGGCCGAAAAGGGATCTCTATCCCGTTCCAGACACCAGCCAGCCCACCCATCCCATGCGGACATGTAGGCGAGTCGGGTACCCGGAGCCCAGGATTGGAGCAAGAGGTCTGTAGTGCGCTCCAAAAGGCGTGAGCCTGTAGGGGGGTGCCAGAGAGCCACCACGCCAGGAGTTGAAGACGGTGGGAGGTCATCAGTGGGTGGGGTTGTCCCTCGTGGTCTAGTAGAAGGTCCGGGGAGGGAGGCAGAAGCCTCGGGACATCCATCGCCATACTCAAGAGTGTTGGGAACCACGGTTGGACTTCCAAAACGGTGTTATCAGGACCACTGAAGCCTCCTGAGCTCGGATCTGTGACAGAGTGCGAGCAATGAGGACGAACGGTGGGAAGGCATAGTGGGGCCCCTGGACCAATCCTGGAGGAACGCATCCGTGGCCCTGGCGTCCGGATCTGGTCTCCAGCTGAAGAAGTCTGGTAGCTGAGTATTGAGCCTGGAGGCGAACAAGTCGATCTGGAAAGGCCCCCAGAGCGCGGATAGTGTAGAGAAACTGTGCCGTGACAGTCGCCAGTCTCCCGAGTCCGCGAAGTGCCTGGAGTTCCAATCGGCCACTTCGTTCGTCAGACCGGGAATGAACTGGGCGTGGACCGAGATCCCGAGGGGAAGGCAGAATTCCCAGAGTCGCAGAGCCATGGCAGATAGGTCTGCAGAGCGAGGGCCTCCCAGGCCGTTGATGTAGCGGACTGCAGGTATGTTGTCCATCCGAAGTACGACCGAGTCCGGAGGTGAGCGTCGTGCAAAGCACCGGAGTGCAAATAATCCCGCCAGGAGTTCTAGGCAATTGATGTGCCACAACTGTTCCGGAGGTGACCAGCGACCGCCTGTCTCCTGGGACCCACATCTCGCGCCCCAGCCCAGTCTGCTGGCATCCGAATCGATGGTCATCGTGGGAGGAGGGGGTACCAGGGGGCGACCGTTCCAGGTGACTATGTTGTCTATCCACCATCGTAGATCCGATCTGGCGTCCTCTGTCAGCGTCACGTGATCCGTATAGTCGAGGTCCGCCCGGAGTGAACGGGCCTTCAATCGTTGGAGGGCCCTGTAGTGTAGTGGGCCCGGGTGAACCGCCATGCGAGCCGCCGCTAGGAGGCCCACCGTACGGGCCAAGGAGCGGAGGGGGAAGGTCTTCTTCCTGAGCAGTATCCTTGCATCTTTCCTGATCGAGGAGATCTTTGACAGTGGAAGACTGAGGTTCATGAGGTCGGAGTCCACCACGAAGCCCAGGAATTCTATAGAGCGAGTGGGCGTGAGAATCGATTTCTCTGGATTGAGAAGGAACCCTAGTTCCTGGAATAGGGAAATAGTGTCGCGTAGATGGGTCCGAAGGGTGTGAGGTGATTGGGACATGAGAAGAACATCGTCCAGGTAGATCACCAGTCGGATACCCCGAGCACGGAGGGAGGAAACCACGGGTCTGAGTAGCTTGGTGAAGCATCTCGGGGCGGACGACAGTCCGAAGGGGAGGCAGGAGAATCTCCATAGTTTGCCGTTCCAGCGGAATTGTAGGAGGTCCCTTTGGGATTCCGTTATGGGAACTGAGAGGTAGGCATCTTTGAGGTCGAGTTTGACCATCCAATCTCCCAGAAGGAGCATGTCCTTTAACGTGGGGATGCCCTCCATCTTGAAATGATGGTAAATGACCCAATCGTTGAGGGAGCGGAGGTTGATGACCGGACGGAACCCCCCGCCTTTCTTTGACACCAGGAAGAGGGAGCTGATGAAGCCCCTTGGATTGGGTAAAGCGGGTTCTATGGCCCTTTTGCGGTTGAGGTCTATCACCTCGGAATGAATGAGCGTCCGAAGGGCATCCGCGAGCCGAGGAGGGTAGGGGAGATGGGTCTGAGTGGGAAAACCGCAGAGTTCTATCTGGTAACCCATCACGGTGGAGAGGACCCACGGGTCCGATGTGAGTGAAGCCCACCTTGGGAGGAATTGAGTGAGGCGGCCGCCCACGGCAACTAGGGACGAGGGGATAATGTAAATTGGTCTTACCTTGTCCTTGTGGAACGGGAGGACCACCTCTGCCACCTCTGTATCCGCGGGCTCGCCAAGCTCGTGACCTCGGAGGGTAGAAGGAGCTGGAACCACGGAAGCCACTGGAACCAACGGTGGGTTGAGTGTTGGAAGCGGAGCCTCTAGCGATGCGGGAATTATTAGCGCCCGCTCGGCCGACAGGGCGACCCCTGAACCTGCCGGCCCTGCCAAAAACGCGGTTAGGTGAGAATATGCGTTTAAGAGATGCCTCCGACTTGTCGATTGAATTGAATGCCTGAGTGTATTCCCCCATGTCTTTGAGAAAAGGTTTCCCGAAAAGGAAGCCCTGTGCGGAGGCACCTAGGTCATTGGTGGCTAGGTGCAGCATCTCAGTGTCAATTTTGAGCAGAATGCTCTTACGTCTCTCGGTTGAGAGGGCAGCATTGGCGTTGCCAAGCAGACATAGGGATCGTTGGACCCATTCCGTGACCTCGTAAGGGTCCATCAGTGATGCATTGGTTTTGGCCTCCTCTGCCAGTTGGAAGAGCTTAATCAGGGGGCCGGCTGTATCCAGGAGACGGTCCTGGCAGCCTTTAATGGCAAATTCAATGCCTCTTTTGGGGTTCCAGCCACGCTTGGACACAATTTTTTGGAAGCTGACGTCCACATTGGGAGTCAGGCATGATTTTCCGGCAGTAACCGGGCGAGGACATTCTAATTTCATTTTGGCCCTGTCCTCTTTGGTCATAGGGCACCTGATGTGCGAGTCGACCCATTGCTCCACGTGTGGAGATGCGTACCAGATCGTGGAATTAGGACGAGCAATATCCTCAGGCTCGAAGAGGGGATTGCCCTGCGGATCGTACACCACCGTACCCCGAGATCGGGGCTGGCAAGTGGGTGCGTCCGCATCTAGCAAATCTAAGTCCTCCGGAGCGTGGAGTTCGAGGACTTCACCCTCAGCCATCCCTGGATCTGCTTCGTCCTGATCTGAATCTGAGTAATCAGTGAGGGTGACTATAGGTCTAGCACGGCAGACTTTTTTTTTGGTCTTTTTAACCCGAGTCCCTTGGGGTAGGGTGCGCTTTCTTGGCACAAGTGCCGTGGTGGCTGGTTTAGGCAGTGATCTGGGGGTGCCGGCCCCTCTGCTGCTGGTGCTTGCAGCTGGACTACCGGTGGGAAGTCCGATCTCGGGTGCACAGAGTGCGGGGTCTAAGCCCATATTCAGGTCCTCTGGAGGGACATCAGGGATCTCTGGAGCCGGATCAACATGAATGGGGGGAAGGGTGGAGGAGATGGCCTCCGTGAGAGATTTGTGCCATGACTCAGAGAGTGAGGAAACTGCTGCAGCCACTGCCTGTGAGACGGATGCCTGCATGGAAGCCTCCATGCGGGCAAATCTGGACTCTGCAGAAAGTCGTTTGGATTTTTTATGTTTCTTGCGGGCATATTGCTCCGGGGAGAGGGAGCTCCGTTCAGATCCGGGGTCTGAGGATGGTATGTCCTCCGAGGAGGGAGCATCCGTTTGGCCAGGCTTGGGAGCCGACATGGTATAAAGGGAAGCGATCGGCTGCAGAGCTAGGCTGAGCGGAGAGTGCGTGTGTGTGCCGCGCTGTGAAAGGGGAAATCCAAGATGGCGGCCGCTATCTCCCGCGATACTGCGGAGTTTGAGGGGGCGTGGCTAGAGACGCGTGTGGAGCTCGTGCGCGCAATGCAGGGAGACAGCGCGAGAAATCAAAGCTGTGCAGAGACAGGGAGATGCCCGAACCCGGCGCCGGCTAACACTGCCGACGCCAGGAACGGACGAATGAGCGAACCGCCGCGGTTTTGGACCGGGTCGGGAAGCTCAGAGTGTAAAAGGAGATAGAAGTAGATAAATATATGAGAGCTAATACTTATCTGACTGCTACCGCCGGGAGCAGCGAAGAAAGAGGAGGGGCTGCTTCCGGGGGAGTGGCTTATGGACTGGATGGGGAGGAGCTGGGGAGCTTGGTCCCCCTCCCCACGTTGGGGAAGGGAGGACTGTTTGTTTTCTGTTAATTTTCAATAAAGTTTTCTTCGCTGCTGTTGGGGCAGTTAAGAGAGAACAGCAAATACGAAGCCTCCGTGTCCTGCCTTAAAATCACTAGTGGAAGCAGCTCAGCCATGGACACCGCACACTGTGTGCTCAGACACAATCACTGGAACCTGTATACAGGACGTGTAATCACTAGTGGAAGCAGCTCAGCCATGGACACCTCACACGGTGTGCTCAGACACAATCACTGGAACCTGTATACAGGACGTGTCATCACTAGTGGAAGCAGCTCAGCCATGGACACCGCACACTGTGTGCTCAGACACAATCACTGGAACCTGTATACAGGACGTGTAATCACTAGTGGAAGCAGCTCAGCCATGGACACCTCACACTGTGTGCTCAGACACAATCACTGGAACCTGTATACAGGACGTGTAATCACTAGTGTGTATGAGCTATGAACATGCTCTATAGAGCAGTGCTCCCCATCCCTGGTCCTCAGGTCAAACTAACAGGCCAGGTTTGCAGGATATGTGGAGCACAGCAGAGGTGATATGATTTTCTGCTCAGTGATTGCAGGATTCAGTCTGCCTTTCCCCAAGGAATCAGATGACCACTGCTATAGAGTGTGAAATCATTGGTGTATATGGCGTATCAGTAGGGTACTGTGACCCGGGGGGGGGAATCTCAGGCTGTCAGGACACTCCTGGGTTGCACATGTTTCTGCACACAGCACCTATGTTGGGCCCTTTAGATGCCGGCAGCGCTGCCCGGGTAAATGTCTTCATTAAAACGCTGTGATCATAAGGGAGGATCCTGAAACAATCTCTGGAGACGGGACCTTTGGATGACTCCTGTATAGGGCTGCCAGATCGGCCATGGTTTCCTGGACACATTATGATGTAATGCAGAGGGAGATCACAGTGCAAAGTGCTGCCCTGCAACATGTATAATTCATATGCTGCAGGAGGGAAATCACCTGGGATTCCGCTCTGATTTCTTCCCTGGAGCGAATGGATTATGCGAAATAGAGGAACTTCATAAAGTGCACAATACAGTGACTGAGATAAAATTACCTACACCTTGGACCTTTAAATGGTGTAAATCGTGACATAAAACGTGATAATTATAGTGAAAAACGTTTTAAACCGTGAAACAATAGTCTCACTCGAGTGAAAACAGACAATAAAACCGTCCATATACTTACAGGGTTTTACATTAAATGTCACTTTGTAACCAATGGGCTGATATTTGGGGCTCTGTACCTTTAAATTTCCACAGTAAAATCATAACATATTGTAATATATCATAGCGGGGGAGGGGGCGTATGACGGATCTGCACATTAAATCTATTGGTCCAATGGGAGATTTTGTTTTTAACCCATTTAGAAGTTTTGCAAACGTGTCGCTATGAAAGCAATAGGTTGATATTTGGGGCTCTGTATCTTTCCATTTTCACAGTAAAATCATAGCATATTGTAGATGTTATAGAGGGTGATGTATGTGTGACAGCTCTGTGTAACCATTATTATATATATTACATTATGTTATACAAGGTGGAAAGCCTGCCCAGAGGGCAGTCTATTGTGGATATACTGCCCCAGCTCATGGATATATGGCCCAGCTCGTGGATACTGCCCCAGCTCATGGATATACTGCCCCAGCACGTGGATATACTGCCCCAGCACGTGGATATTGCCCCAGCTCCTGGATACTGCCCCCAGCTCCTGGATATTGCCCCCCAGCTCATGGATACTGCCCCCCAGCTCGTGGATACTGCCCCCCAGCTCGTGGATACTGCCCCCCAGCTCGTGGATACGCCCCCCAGCTCGTGGATACTGCCCCCCCAGCTCCTGGATACTGCCCCCCAGCTCATGGATACTGCCCCCAGCTCGTGGATACTGCCCCCAGCTCGTGGATATTGCCCCCCCAGCTCATGGATACTGCCCCCAGCGCTCATGGATACTGCCTCCAGCTCTTGGATATTGCCCCCCCAGCTCATGGATACTGTCCCCCCAGCTCATGGATACTGCCCCCAGCTCATGGATACTGCCCCCAAGCTCATGGATACTGCCCCCCCAGCTCATGGATACTGCCCCCAGCTCATGGATACTGCCCCCCCAGCTCATGGATACTGCCCCCCCAGCTCATGGATACTGCCCCCCCAGCTCATGGATATTGGCCCCCCAGCTCATGGATATTGCCCCCCCCAGCTCATGGATACTGCCCCCAGCTCATGGATATTGGCCCCCCAGCTCATGGATACTGCCCCCCCAGCTCATGGATACTGCCCCCCAGCTCATGGATATTGCCCCCCCCAGCTCATGGATACTGCCCCCAGCTCATGGATATTGGCCCCCAGCTCGTGGATATGCCCCCCAGCGCTCATGGATATATGCCCCAGCTCAGACATGGGGCGGCTGTTCGAATGCTCTATTGGCATTCGGACAGCCGCCCCATACTTACCTTCCGAGCGGCGCCGGGGAAGTGAAAGTTTCCCGCTTCCGCTCGTTGAAGGACCCAAGCCGCGGTCACGTGACCGGGGCTTGGGTCCTTCAAAGAGCGGAAGTGGGGAAACTTTCACTTCCCCGGCGCCGCTCGGAGGTTGGATGCGCTCAACAGCCGGGTAGAGGCTGCGAGCGCAGCCTCTACCCGGCTGCCGCGTGCATCCAACCCCCGAGCGGCGGAGGGACCTTTCCCTTCGCCGCTCGGGGTTGGATGCGCGCGGCAGCCGGGTAGAGGCTGCGAGCGCAGCCTCTACCCGGCTGCTGTGTGCATCTTGTAACCGCCGCGGCGAGCCGGCAGCCGGCTCGTGCCGCGGCGGTGCATGCGCACGCAACCAACCGCCGCTGGTTGCGCGCGCATGCGCAGAGTAAGGCTTGGCGAAGGACACGCCAAGCCTTACTCAATTATAGTATAGATAGTGCTCCGTCTATTATTTCTCTCTTTAATATCCCCAGAGATATTGTCTGATGGCTTGACTCCAGCCCTCAGGAGGGAGCGCTCCTTGTAGAGCGGCTGAAACTAGTCGCTGCCCTTTACAATGTGTTTGCTCTGCAGGAGGCCTCTTATGGATCTTCCTAATTGATGTTCAGCAAAATCTATTAAAGCCAAATTCCCCTAATATTTCTATATTAAGAGCCATAAAGGCAGCTCTGACCTGCCACCTGGATCCTCCTTTCAGCACTGAGCTCTCTGCTATGAACAAAGGCTTCTCTCCCAGGGAACTTCCTGTCTGTGCAAACCCATCCTCCACAGCAAACCCTCTAGTAGAGTTCCAAACACTAAAGACTAATTCTGTGACCATTATATTGTCTGCAGCAGTAAGTGAACGGGTACAGTGACCTGAGCTGGAGACACTTTAATGTTAGGAATTGTCTCCTGTGTTTTGAACTCCACTCTAGTAGTTCTTTGTGAGCAGGAAGAGGTTTGTCTCAAACCCCACAATCAGGTCTATTCACTAAACGGTGAAGTCAGGAGACTCTGCAGAAGTGAATGAAGGAAAAGGAATCCTCAGACCACCATCTGCTAACCTATAAGAAGGACCCTATAAGTAGTTAAATAACACCCCAGGAATTATAATATTAATAGATAAATTAAGGTTTAAAATATAAGAAATAGTTTTAAGATAAATTGATAATCAGCAGTATTATAGGACTAAGGTTCACTTCTCAAGATGTTTGCAAATGTCTTTAGAATGACAAGGATACTGATGTTTGCAAATGTTTTTCTCAAGTGATAAAAAAGTGCTGATGTCTTAAAAAAGTGCTGATGTCTTAAGAAATGCTGATATCTCAAGAAATCACATGCCGAGGCCACGGGACTGTCTAGAAATGTGTCACCAGACCTGTATTGAAACTGGCCAATGAACTATGTTATGTTTTGAAATGCTAACCAATGAAATAAAGAGACAACGTTTTTGTTAGAAGCATAAATATGCGTCAAAAAACGTTGGAAGGCAGAGAGAAATTGCCAGACAAAATTACATGCCTCGTGTGTTTTTTTTTAACGGATTTCTCTCTCCCTGCGCAGAAGGAGAGTTAACTCAAGGTGTGCCTAAAACAGGGTCTTAGGGGTTAAGGACGGACAATTGGAGACCATTATTCTCTTCAATCTGGAGGCACTGCCGACATGAACGGTCACCCCTCGTCCTGGTGAGTATATTGTCTTGTCTGGACGAGGGCAATGACAACGTTTATCTCGAACTAAAGTTAGTTGTCCATGTCCTATAGTGTAAAAGGAAACGTTGCCAGGGGCCGTTTATTAAAAGGAAACGTTGCCAGGGGCCGTTTATTTAAAGATGGAGTGGGTCAGGGACCACACTCAATAGAAGGGACATTATATGTCCAATTGATCACACCTTGCGTTAACCCTCATAAAATATTAGAGTATAAGAATATTAGAGTATAAGAATATTAGAGTGTTAAGATTTACTGTTGAACGATCTGTAAGGTAAGACAGACGTCCCTCAGTTGTGATAATAGAGTAAATTATATAAATTGTAGAGGTATAAGTTAAGGTGCCGAGTGGTCTGTAAGGTAAGACGGACGCTCGTCATTCCTGTATTACCGGTTTAATTACATGTATATACATGTATATATTGTTAAAGTATATATTATTAGAGTGATAAGTTAATTGGTGGCAGGAAAATCTGTAAAGTATGCAGACTTTTTGCCCCTTTGTATACTGATGGTACTGTATATATATATATATATATATATATATATATATATGTATATATAAGAGCTGACTGGTTGGACATTGTTTGCTGTGAGGTGCATGTTGTATTAAGCAGAGGTGTTTGTTGGCCATTTGTGTGTTAGTTGCTGACTGATGGGGTGGATGATGTTGGTCATGTATGCGGTTGCTAGCCGGAGATGCATATATTGTGAGGCTGGTTTTTATATACTATTGGATTGTGGTTTATAAATTTTTGTTTATGATATGAAGGAATTATATAACTACAAAATAAAAAGCAAAAGATTAGAAGTTTGATTCTCGAGATTAGGGGAGGATTCACTAAATAAGTTTTTATTACTTATCCTTAAATTAGCTCATCTTTTGTTGATCCATGTGGCATAGAGATATATATATATATATAGTAAGAATTTAAATTGATTTTCTTTTCGAGCACTGTGAAGAGCCTCTCTTTTTTTTTTCTTTCTCTATTTTACCTGCCTGATTATTCAATTGTACAACTAACCATGGGTATTTAAAGTAGCAAGGTTAAAGAATATCCCTTACCGAAAATAGGAGAGTTTTGTAAAGATTATGTTGCACGAGTAGGGGGCACAGATTGCTATTTAATTAACCCATGGATAGATAATCTAGCGGGATGGACAGAAGCAGTGGGAGTTGTGATCCTTTCCTCAGACAGGGAGACCACAGCCCATTCTATATGGATATAGTGAAAGGATTATGTCTCGACGACACTGAGGCATGGCCCTATTATCAGGGAGACCCTCAGTGGGACATGCAGTATATGAAATTGGGGAGGGGGGGGACAATGATTAATGGTGAAACAATGTAGAAGAGGGACCCATGGTCCTCTGACAGCGCCAGACTGCATAAAATAGAACAGAGTATACCACGGAATAAACAAGAAATACAACGTGCCAGCTGGGAACCACGACCCCCTCCGTCTTATAGACAATCCATATATCCGTCCCTTTACTGATACAGAGGTCTTGGGTGCGGTAGGGGCAATGGAGGATTTGAAACCTTCGGCCCCATCCACATCCAAAGACGGGGAAAAAAAAAAAAGAGGAAGTAAAAGAGAAAATAGAAAAAAAAAAAAAAGCAGAAGAATATATACTGCCTTTCGTTATTATGGCCACTCGCATATAACAAAGGATCGCCATTAATAAGCCCTAAGATATGAGAATAACACCAACAAAACCCATTTTCCATTTATGACCGTGGGGAATAAGTTACATAGGAATAGAAGATATTAATAGAATTTTTAAACATTGTCAAAAAGAGAAAAGAGGACGGACTATGTCCTATGATTGACCAGTTTCTACAGGATGGTATCCTGGAACATGTAGTCTTCCCCTTCAGTACCCCAATTAACCCCGTGAACAAAGCTGACGGGACTGTCAGGTTCGTTCAAGACTTGCGCGCAGTTAATTCCCTAGTGATTCTAATTGCGCCAATTGTCCCAGATGTCACGTCACTTCTGTCATCAATATCAGCGACACATACACACATTTTTCTATAATTGACCTGAAGAATGCATTTTTTAGCATCCCTGTACATCCGGAAACGGCATTGCTTTTTGCATTTTCATTTGAAGGCACCCAATTTACATGGAAAAGGTTATCTCAGGGTACGTTGACGCCCCGGTGGTCTACAGTATTATACTGCAGGCCACTCTGAAATTCTGGCACCCCAGCCATGGTTCTGTCCTGCTGCAATACGTGGATGATCTCCTCATATGCAGTCCATCAGAGGAGGCCTGCCGGGAGGATGGTAAATCACTTCTTCAGTTGGTTACAGGAATGTGGGCACAAGGTTTCCCTTAAAAAAAAATGCAGTGGTGTCAAATGCAAGTTGAATATTTAGGGTTTGTTCTCAGACAGGGGGAACGGAGCATCAGTCAGAAGAGAGTCCAGTCTGTCACGGGCCTGGTCAACCCGAAAACTAAGAAGGACATGCTGTCATTCTTAGGCATGATAAACTATTGCAGACAGTGGATCCCTGACTGCTCCTACTACGATAACATTCTGAGACAAGCCACCCTGTTGGGTCAATCCAATGTGATAACGTGGTCTAATGAAATGTTAAATGCCTTTAGGGTTCTCAGAAATGCAATGATGTTAATAAGCCCCGCGCTTGGCCTCCCTGATTATGTACTTTCATTTCATCTGTTTGCAAGGGACAATTGTAAAACCATGGCCGCGGTACTGACGCAAAAACATGGGGGCCGGTTGCGCCCCATAGCATTTTTTTTTCAAAGATTTTGCCGGTAACGGTACAAGGGATGCCGGCCTGTTTGCGTGCCCTGGCAGCATGTGCAATGGCCGTTAGTATGGCAAGCCAATACACATTAGGGTACGAACCTCACCTACCCACAACCCATGATGTTTTATTTTTACTTAAGGACATACATACACAGCACATGTCATCACAGCGCTTTAGTGGATATGAAGTCACACTGCTAAGCAACCCTGCACTGCACATAGAATACAGTTCAAGTGTCTCTGGTCCAGCACCAATCCTAAACGCTTTACTGGGTCTTAAGAATCCCTCAGATACTATCCCACTCGAACATGACTGTGCTCTCTCCATTGAGTCTGAACCTGCACCCCGCCCTGATCTTATGTCAACACCTGTTCCGGACGCAGATGTCGTCTTTGTTGACGGCTCCTGTACCCGCCCCGATGACAACACTTATCATGCAGGCTATGCAGTGGTTCAACTCCCTGACACTGTTCTAGAATCAGGGCCTGTACCCTACCAGTCTGCCCAGGCAGCAGAACTGATTGCATTAACACGAGCATGCAGGCTCTATGCGGGTAGACCTGTCACGATATACACTGACTCCAAATATGCTTATGGTGTGGTCCATGACCATGGGACGATATGGGAAAAGAGGGGATTTGTGGCCGCAGATGGCAAGAAGATTTCCCATTCGACCCTGGTCACGGACCTCCTAGCAAGCATTCTTATGCCCTCTCAGATAGCGTGTTACATTGTAGAGCACACACCAGAGCCTCAGATCCTATTGCAAAAGGGAATCATCTGGCTGACCAAGCAGCTAAACGAGCAGTACAACAGGACATAGCTAAACTAGTAATGCCGGGTTTTGCGACCTCCCACAATGGATAGGGACCAATTATTTTGTACCTTACAAAAATATGCAACCACAGAAGAGTTAAAGAATTGGAAATTGGTACTCCCCATCATTCTGGCTGAAATCAGAATGGCGGTTAATAGGAACACAGGCTACTCCCCCTTCGAGATATTTATGGGCAGACCCTTTCCATTACCATGGTCTACAGGTAGGCTAACAGTGGAGACTGGGGACTTAGAGCAGATAAGGGATGAATATGTTAGGCAGCTGATCTCAACCCTCGAGACAACCAGAGACGAAGTTATATTTAAGTTCCCCTTTCTTTCAGACAAATCTACCCACCTATTTAATCCAGGAGACAAGGTGCTGGTAAAGCGACTACAGAAAGGAAAAAGACCAGAGGATTTCGCCTATGGACCAGAGACCACGGTGGTCGCCGTAACCCGCACAGCTATACTGACAGAGGACAGCCCAGTCTGGATTCAACAAGGGACCCTCTCGAGTCAAGCGGATTCAACAAAGGACTCAACAAGAGACACTCATGAGGGCAGATAGCCCTGGTTTCCAACAAGGAGAAAATGACAACCAAGGATCCTTTTCGAAGAGTATGGAGACGCATGTGGGGGGAAGAAAAAGACTGAAATAATAATGTTTACCCCCCCCCCTTCGGAACATATGTCACAACCCCTATTGTCCACACCCCCTACCAGAAAGAACCCCAACCCAAACCATCACTGTCTGGCCACTGTTGTTTTTTTATTGTCCACCATTACTGCAGTATGATACTGTACAAGGCAACTGTATATATATGTGTAACCGATGAGTATTGGGGCGCAGTGGGGTGGGACACGGCAATATGGGATATGGTACCTCTGATGCGTAGTATCACAGATGGGAATATACGCAACTGCCACAACCAAATTCCCTCGATACAAGTTCAAACTCCAAGATATGGCCATTTATAAGAAGGAAGAGAACCCATTCCTACCCAGGAAATATGGTGAGGTAGTGAGACCTCATCCTCTCCTACCTAACACCAAATCAATAGCCAATCCCACCTATGAAGACAGCATAGTAATGGAAACAGGATTTTCAGATGTAAATGTTTGGCTAGAATGGGTAAAATTTAGTGCCCTAAACAATAACTGTACAAATTATTATGTGTGTGGTGCTGCTAGGCCACATCTAGGCACCGTACCTTTTAATATTCCGCAAGATGTAGAAGAATGTTTTCTTAGTTTATATACTAACACCACTGATAGCCAGAGTTTATGTGAATATTGGAAGAATAGCTACCCCATACTAACACGCCTCCCACAACCAGGAGAAGGGATACATGTTTACCCAGGGAACTATACCTGCTATAGGTCAGCAGAAATAGGTAGGAACCTCACCTTCTTCCCTGAGGGTTATTGTGCCAATTATAGCAATATCAACAGTATTAAGTTACAGAATCAAGTTTTTCTGATTGGGGATCTCTACTGGATATGTGGAGACCTCAAGATTAGGGCGTGTCTGCCCCTTCAATGGTCAGGTGAATGTGCCCTAGCTAAGGCCATAATGGGATTTCATATTGTTTCGGATCCTGAGGAAATTCAAAATATTAGCTCACGTCGCAGGAAAAGGGAAGTCCCAAGCCCACAAGGTAGTCTTGATCCGCATGTCTATATTGATGTTATAGGGGTACCAAGAGGGGTCCCTGATGAATTTAAAGCAAGGGATCAGGTAAAGGCAGGATTTGAGTCATTCCTAGCACCTCTTGTTACTATTAATAAGAATGTCGGTTAGGAAGATAAATAGGCACTGGGAGACTGCCATGTGTTACCCGTTCCGTGGCAGGTACAGCCCCCCTGGTTCTATATTGATCCACATGGGTATTGAGGGTCTCGCTCCCCAACCCATACTAACTTACATACACTTCTATGAAACAAAGAAAGAATCAAATAGTATAATCATACTATGATTCTAAGAGGGGATTGAAGGAAAAGGAATCCTCAGACCACCATCTGCTAACCTATAAGAAGGACCCTATAAGTAGTTAAATAACACCCCAGGAATTATAATATTAATACATAAATTAAGGTTTAAAATATAAGAAATAGTTTTAAGATAAATTGATAATCAGCAGTATTATAGGACTAAGGTTCACTTCTCAAGATGTTTGCAAATGTCTTTAGAATGACAAGGATACTGATGTTTGCAAATTTTTTCTCAAGTGATAAAAAAGTGCTGATGTCTTAAAAAAGTGCTGATGTCTTAAGAAATGCTGATATCTCAAGAAATCACATGCCGAGGCCACGGGACTGTCTAGAAATGTGTCACCAGACCTGTATTGAAACTGGCCAATGAACTATGTTATGTTTTGAAATGCTAACCAATGAAATAAAGAGACAACGTTTTTGTTAGAAGCATAAATATGCGTCAAAAAACGTTGGAAGGCAGAGAGAAATTGCCAGACAAAATTACATGCCTCGTGTGTTTTTTTAACGGATTTCTCTCTCCCTGCGCAGAAGGAGAGTTAACTCAAGGTGTGCCTAAGACAGGGTCTTAGGGGTTAAGGACGGACAATTGGAGACCATTATTCTCTTCAGTGAACAATCTGGGTCAAAATACCCAAACCAGAAAAATTCTCCCATTTATCCAAATCGGCTGTTTGTTCTAGATTATTTCTCTTCTTCTGCCAATTCTCCAAAAGTTCACCCTTTAGTGAATAGACCTGAATGTGTGAAACATCACCCAATACTGAGGAGCTCAGCCATAAAGTATTCTCCAGGTATGTCTGGGTATACATGTATCTGGGGTCTGTGTCTGGGTATACATGTATCTGGGGTCTGTATCTGGGGTCTGGGTATACATGTATCTGGAGTCTGTGTCTGAGTATTCATGTATCTGGGGTCTGTGTCTGAGTATACATGTATCTGGGGTCTGTGTCTGGGTATACATGTATCTGGGGTCTGGAGGGTCTTGGTATACATGTATTATTTTAAATATGCAGCAGGTGCCAGCATTTTATTCTGCCGGCATGTTTCAGACACTGAAGAATGCCGGCAGACACAGTAACTCCGCGATGTCGCTATATACGCATGTGGGTATTAAGGGGATTTTTTTACACAGGTGTACATAGTACATGGTTCCCATGGGGTTAAAGCTATAGTTATATTTAATACAGTTAATTTGTTATAGTTTCATGTGTTGCTTTCAAGTAGCTGGTCTTGCCTCGGGCACAAAACAGTCTCGCGCTGGCCCCACGTGGGAGCGTTTTCTACCATTTAACTGTTCCTTACCTGATCCTTCTGAGTGTGAAACAAGTGATGAAGAGCCGGAATGTTATGAGGAAGCTGTAAAACAAAAGAATAACGTATCCATCACTCCTACAGCTCGCAGGCCTCATTATGACATGCTTGTTTCTTCTCCAGATACTGTGCCAGAACCTGTCAGACCTAAAAAATCCCACCCGCTTGTCTGTGGTGCCATATTCTCAGCTACGAATGATCAACCCCCTCAGGGTTTTCTGGGTCTACGTACTGCAGACTCTGTTATCCATGACACGGTTCCCACCATGTTAAAATTAACATCAGTAAGCATTATTTTACTGAGAGGGTGGTGGATACATGGAACAGTCTTCCAGTAGAAGTGGTAGAGGCCAAAACAGTAATTGAATTTAAGCAAGCATGGGATAGGCATAAGGCTATCCTAAACAAAAGATAAATCCAGGTAAAGTATCCATGTAATTGGGCAGACTAGATGGGCCGAAAGGTTCTTATCTGCCGACATTTTTCTATGTTTCTATGTTTCTATATCCATAACGGAGGATGAGCCAGGAGACCCTGAGGCCTTCATTATGAGAAAAGAGCCTCATCTGAAAACCTTTACCCAGACTGCATTGCCCGCTGCTGTAGCTTAACTCTATGCCAAAGAGCCCGCTGCCAAAAACACGGTTCCTGTCAAGGTGCTCTTTGCTCTGCCACCCCCATTAATGAAACTCCGGTTCAAGCCAAAGTGCCTGCTACTACGGTGCCTAATGTCAAGACTCCGTTTACTGTTAAAATATCTGCTGCCGCGGAGCCAACCGATGAAGCTCTGGTCCATGCCGAGGTATATGCCACCAACTTGCCACCGGGCATGACAGCTGCTGCCGAGACGTTACCTGTAAAATAATCTGTCGAGACACCACCGTATCTGTTACATCGCGAAATGATGATGTTATTGTAACTTCTATAGCGACGATTACTACCCATGTTTGTACGGGAGCCCAAACCGTAACCAAACAACAATCTTTCCTTACATCTCGGCAGAACCAACATTATGGACTTTGTACTACCTCCCTTACTTGATCCCGTCAATACCAGCATCCCCTTACCTATCATTAACCCGACTGCAGACCCATATGGACTATCTATTCCTAAAGCTGGTGTCAGTCGAGCACACTATGTGTGCCCATACTGACGTGCCTCCCGGCGTCCATCGCAGCATTGTGAAGCTGTGACGCGGCCGGCCACACACTCTTACACGCGTGGCAGTACCTATGCTGTAAGCCTCCCCATTGAAGCACTGCGATGTGCATTCGACAGGGCTGCAAAGAGCGATCCTCCATAGGAAGATCGAGGCTTGCAGCAGTGAGCGCACTAACGGCGCTCGGTGAGGTGGCCAGACGGGCATCAGAGTGGAAGGAACGACCACTGTCACGGACGTTCCTTCCTAAGAGGACACGGGAATAGCTAAAATAGACTCCCCCATTCTCCACAGAAGGACCAAACCCACGACTGTTTAATGTCCAGTTTTGAATGGAACTACTGCACCCTTTATCTTTTCAGAATCCGAAGACATCTCTGAGACTGTTTCTGTCCATGCTGATACTGAGATTTCTGAAACCGCCTTGGCCGCCCAGAGTGCGTTTCTTGGGGGGGGGAACGTCATGGACGTAAGCGCCGGCACCGTAGGAAAGGCATGTGTTGGAAAAATGCTATCAGAGACAAAATGACGTCGGCATCCATTTTGTTTTCTGAACAGATAGATAAAAGGAAACATCACCAGAAATATTACAGTATTTACTCCATCATATTTGCACCAGTGTATACCCTAAGTACCTTATGTAATCAATATGTATACTGCATATATTTAGAGTAAGAGATGTTAGATTTAAACTTAGTTAGACTTTAAAGACGTTTAATAGATATTTTCTCTTTCTGTGTTTTACTGAAAAAGAGTGGATTTAAAAGGGAATTGTTTTCTTTCTTTTCTCTTGGCGATTTCAAGGCTAAGCTTCAAGGCCGGATGTGGTATCCTGTCACCTGCCTACTCTTAGCATTGTAGGAAAAGATATCCTCTAACAAGGTAGGGAGGTATTGCTTAGTGCAGCTGGATGTATAGCCAATTTAGGTGATTTATGGCGACGTGGTCCTGCAGAATCTAGCAAGAGATAGAGAATAAAAATAACAAATTTTAATGAGATCATTTGTATCCATGATTTCTCGTTATATTATACTGCGATCAAGCGACAAGAAATAAACTGTAAAATTGGAATATAATGCTCATTTTAATTTTAAAAATCAATTCTGTGATTGGTCAGTGACGGAAAAAGTAGGTGTGACTTGAGGAGATAATACCGCGCAAGCGAGACACTGCGGGCACTTCATAACACACTTCTTGACGGACACACTGACTTGACACTTGTTCACGCACTGGGTTGTGCATGTGGGATGACACCTACTCTACTCTAATAAAGGAGACCCTCATGCTCACTCACGCACCCTCAAGTCTTAATTAAAGGAACACTCCACTCAAAAATCCCCCCCGTTTTTTTTATCTTAATCTATCCCTATTCCCTTAATAAATCGTTAGTTTTTTTGTAACTGTAATACTTACCCTAAAATCCACTTGTTTCCAGCGGCGTCTTTTTTTTTTTTATATACTCACCTCCCTCCTCTTCCGCTCCCGTCCTTCTTGCTTCTACTTGCCTTTTGGCTTACGTGAGAAGCGCGCATGCGCGCCTCTCACGTAAGCCAGCCAATCGGCAGGCTTCCTCCCGGCTCCCTCTGAGGATTAGTGTTGCGCGCAAGAGGATGCGCGCAACACTAACCCTCAGCCGCTGCCGCCAGCTACTGCAGCGAGTTGGAGACGTCATCGTGCTGAAAGCGCGATGACGTCTCCTACTCGGCAATAGTCGACAGAAGCGGGAAATCCGAATCCCGCTCTGCTGACTGACAGCTGGGAGGGCGGAAGTAAAATCCTCCGCGTCTCTCAGCTGTTTTCATCTTTTTCAGCTGAACTGCTGAGTGGAGGGAGGGGGGACAGAGGGCGGCATACTCCAGGCATCATGACCACCTAAAAAAGCTTAGGTGGTCATGTTGCCTAGAGTGTCCCTTTAACACTCTCACTGGATCACTCTGGTATCCATAGATATTCAGTGACACACTACATATCCCACTATCCATACTTGAACAGCGACATATCTCCATAGAGATCAAACAGCAACGCGTTATACACCTGAGAGGATTATAATTGCATGCTGATCCCGCTGCTCAAAGCCGCTATTCTACGGAATCAATTAGAGGGAAGTATAAGGAAGACTTTGCCAACTTTCTCAGCTAAAATCAATCAAAGAGTTTATCTGTCTTTAGCCAAACTCGTATTCCATAAATCATTGATTATGATCATTATAGATTGAGAATAAGGTATCAGAGATCATTACTGCAGCGTGATCACTGTATACTGAGATTCTCTATTCACATAATATCTGGATCATAGTTAAGTTGATTGCGAGTGGCTGGATAATAAATTCTACTGTCCTTAGTTATGATAATTTTGGCGGAATAGATATCTGGAAGTGGAGGAGCAAATTAACTTTGATGCATATAAGTGCAAACATATTCAAATACTTGTTATCGGCTTAAATAAATATATATATTGTCACACGGGGCGGTATAGCGCAGTCCTCTAGGGCAAGTATGTCACAGAACCCGTCTCTTTATAGCGGAGTTTTATTGTGGCACTCCAGCATACAAACAAAACAAAACAGAAATCAAAGCCTAACTCGTCTGAGTCTTACTAACAAAGTATATGTCCCTTACTAACGCAGGTAAATGAGGCCTGAAGCACCTAAGGCGTAGGGCCCTTAAATTGCCTCTGATGCCAGGACGCAGGGAGGATTTTTCTAGAAGGTTTGGCAGCGCGTGAGGAGATTGAGCGGGAGCAGTGTGGGAGGAGTCGACAGGAGGGTACTTAAGGCGCGTGTGGAAAGGCTCTGCGCGCCTTTTTCTCCTGAGGTAGAGCGGTGATAATCTGTGCTGTGTCAGAGGAGCAGTGGTTTTTCGATTTTTGCCTTAGAATTGTTTTGGAAATGGCTGAAGGTGGTGAGCTGGAGTCGCTGCTAGAGGAGGTGCAGGAGGCGGCTCGGCTCCGTGGTGTGGAGTGGGCCAGGAGAAGCTTGTTGGAGGTGTTGGCGGCGGATGGGGATTCTCGGCCTGCCAGGATTTCGAGGCCTCCAGTGCGGTTTAATCCGGGAGGCGAATCCAGTGTATCGGCGGCCGAGAGAAGGAGATTGGAGGCTGTGAGAGGTCGTGGTCGGTTGGTCCAACGGATGTTGGCTGCTGGTGACGCAGTTGGGGACGAGGCTGGAGTGAGCGATTCCAGAAGTGTGGAAGGTAGGAGCTTGAGGCCGGCTTCGGGGGCTAAGGATCCTCCCGGTCAGAGGGGTGGTGAGCTCTACCAGGAGAGAAGGAGTGTGAAGTGAGAAGGAGAGGTCGGTGTTCTGCCAGGGGTCCCAGAGGAGGAGCAAGGGCTGTCTCGGGGGCTGATGTGTCAGTGGTAAGACAGTTGGTGGATGGGGATGTGGATGGTGGTGTGACACGGGGTGTTGGTGTGCGGGATGAGGGCGCCCATGAGCTCGAAGTAAATTGGTGTTCAGGTGGAGGAGATGACGGGGCTCCGGAAGTTGATGTGAGGGAGCGTGTTGCTGATTTTGGTACTTCGGGTTCTGGGGCTCATCGCACTATTAATTTTTCGTCCACAGTTCCAAGGTTTCGGGAGAGGAGTTTCAGGAGAGCAGCCAGTGGGTGGTTTCCAGGCTGCTGGAGTTGGTGGTGCTGGAGGTTTGGAGTCGGTGGCGATGGAGGTTCCAGAAAGTTTGGGCAGATCTCGTGTGGCGTCAGGTAACGGAATTGGTGATGATGTTGGTTCTTTTATGTCTTTTTTACAAGGGGCCTTTGAGGCCTGGTCGGGTTCACCAAGGGGTGTGAATCAGGGTGCGGATTTGGTTCAAGCTTGGAAGGGGGCAGGTGGGCCAGTTGTGAGATCCGGTGGAGCTCTTGGTGGTGAAGTTATGGCTTCAAATGGGCCGGGTGGCATTGTGGGTGCACTCAGTGAGTCCGCAGGAGTGGCGGATGTGGCAAGGATGAATGCTTACGTGTCATTTTCTGGGTCTTTGGGGTTTCATTTGAAGCAGGAGGTTAAAGAAGGCATTTGGAGGGGGGAGTATGTGGAACTTTTTTCCCTGCTTCCGTTGGATGAGGTGGCTGGGGTAAAAGATGTTTTGTCTAAAGACAGTTTAAAAGAAGAAGAGGAAAGGAAGAAGAGGTTTCGGAGGATTCCTAAGTCATTCGGGAATTGGCTTCAGGGTTTCTGTATTTTGGCTAGTGTGGTTGGGGAAAAGAGCCCACAGCACTGTTCGAGCCTTTTTTGCTATGTGGACAGGATTTGGGAGGCTTATCGAACTGACGGTGGTTGGGCGTGGTGGAAATACGATGAGCAGTTTAGGCAACGTTTGGCGTCTCACCCAGGCATTTGGATATTACGCTGTGGTTGCGTTTGATGGGGGCACAAAAGGAGGAGCCGGTGGGGGAGGAGTAAATTCCCCATCGGCTGGTGTTAAAAAGGGATTGTGCTGGCAGTTTAACGAGGGTCAGTGCAAGTTTGGTACAGGGTGCAGATACAAGCATGAATGTTCAAATTGTGGAGGATCGCATTCATTGTCCAGATGTTTTAAAAGGACAAGACAAGGAGGTCTGCCTTTTGGAGGGTCTGGAGAGGGGAGCTTCCCTGGTGAATCTCAACGCGATGTTACCGTGGCTAAGGCTTTACGGAAGACGTAGAGATGCAGAGTTTTTACGTGAGGGGTTTGGTGTTGGTTTTCGGATTCCTTTTGTGGTAAGGCCTGGTGGTGGCAAGCTAAGAAATTTGAAGTCGGCCAGAGAGTATCCAGAGGTAGTTCGGGAGAAGGTGTTTAAGGAGATTGGGGCTGGTAGGTTGGCAGGTCCTTTCTCGCCCCTCCGGTGCGGAATTTGAGGATATCCCCCTGGGGGGTTGTGCCGAAGCGGAAGGCGGGTGAATTTCGTTTGATTCATCATTTATCCTTTCCACGGGGAGAATCGGTGAATGATGATATTGGTGAGGAGTTGGCTTCGGTGACGTACGTATCATTTGATTCTGCGGTCAGTTTGGTTCGTGATGCAGGACCGGGTGCTTTGATGGCCAATGTGGATATTGAGTCGGCTTTTCGGTTATTATCTATTCATCCTTCGTGTCATCATCTTCTGGGATTTTGGTTTGAAGGAGAATTTTATGTGGATTTATGTTTGCCTATGGGGTGTTCCATTTCCTGTTCCTTTTTTGAATGTTTCAGTACATTTTTGGAATGGGTGGGACGTGAAGTGGCAGGGTCAAACAATCTGACTCATTATCTGGATGATTTCTTGTGTGTGGGGAAGGAATGGACAGGAGAATGTCTGCACATTCTTCGGTCTTTTCAGTGGGTGGCACATCAATTTGGTGTTCCTTTGGCGTCTGACAAAACGGAAGGTCCAGCATCAGTTATCACTTTCTTGGGAATTGAGATTGATTCAAGTAAGGGTGAGTGTCGTTTACCTATGAAGAAAGTGGTGGAAGCTTTGAGGCAGGTTGAAGGGGCATTGTCGGTTAAAAAACTGCAATTGAGAGAGCTCCAGTCGCTGATTGGTCGCTTGAACTTTGCGTACAGGGTCATTCCAGGTGAAGAGTCTTTTTACGTGGTTTGGCTTTGGCAACACGGGGTGTTCGGGAAGGTCATCACTTTATTAGGATTTCCAGTACTATGAAAGTAGACTTGGAAGTGTGGAAATCCTTTTTGGTGCGGTTCAATGGGGTGGCTTTATTCCCTTCAAAAGAGATTTTGGCAATGGAGTTGGAGTTTTTTACGGACGCCTCGAGAGGTGTTGGTTTTGGGGTATATTTTGGGGGACGTTGGTGTGCGTCTCGTTGGCCAGATAGTTGGTTGGCATCTTCCTTGGTGCGGAATTTGGCCTTTTTGGAGTGGTTTCCATTAGTAGTGGCCTTGGAGCTGTGGGGAGGTGCTCTGGAGGGAAGAAGGATTCTGTTTCGTTCTGACAACATGGCGGTGGTGTCAGCGGTTAATTCTTTGTCGGCTTCATCATTGCCAGTCATCAGATTGCTGAAGAGCTTTGCGTTGATGTGTCTTAAGTTTAATGTTTTATGCAGGGCAAGGCATGTCCCGGGTCGCCATAACTCAGTGACGGATGCTTTGTCTCGTTTTCAGTGGGGCAGGTTTCGTTCCCTGGCTTCGTTGGCAGAGGAGGTGGGCACCCCTTGTCCGGAGGGCCTTTGGCAGCTAGGCTCAGAATTTTTGGAAGATGGGTGAGAGGTGCTTTGTCGGAGTCATCATGGAAGGCCTACTCGCGAGTATGGAGGGAGTGGGACGCTTTGGCCGAGCGGTTCAGGTATGTGACAGTGGGTGGTTTGGATGAGGATAGTCTGCTTAGGGCATACCTCATTCGGTTATTTGAGTCTGGGGCATCTCCTGGAGTGGTTCGGCAGTCCTTAGCCGCCTTGGCTTTCCTTTTTCAAGTATCGGGGGAAAAAAGACTTCACCAAGGATTTTGTTATCAGATGTGCAGTTCGGGGTTATGTGAAGGGGAAATGCAGGGAGGACGCTAGCCGTCCAGTTTCGAGACAATTATTGGAGGGGCTATGGGTTTTTGTTGGGAGTTTTTGTTCTTCACCTTTCTGAGGGCGGCTTTTTGTTTGGGGTTTTTTGGGGCTTTTCGAGTGGGTGAGCTGGTTTGTAATTCTAAGAGAGGAGGTGGTGGTTTAGGAGCTGATGCGGTGTGGTTGGGAGTTAATGATCTGGTTATTTGGGTTGCTAACTCCACGACGGATCAGTTGGGCAGGGGGCGTAGAGTTGGTTTATTCAGTGTGGATAATTGTGTGGTTTGTCCAGTGGAGAACGTTAAGAAATTTTTGGAAGTAAGGGTGGAGTCTAGTGTGGCCATTTTATGTCACGCGGACTGGTCGGCTTTATCAAGATTTCAGTTTATTTCTATTTTTAATAAGGGTTTGGTGAGTTTAGGGAGAATTCCCGAAGGAATTTGGTTCTCATTCGTTTCGTATTGGGGCTGCAACGGCAGCTTCAAGGTTGGGTTTGTCGGCAACGGAAATTCAGGAATTGGGAAGATGGAACTCGAGGGCTTTTAAGTCTTACGTTCGTCCTGGTTTGCTGTCATGAATTTTGTAATCATCTGTTAAAGCGGGGAGGCTATGTGGAGCACAGTTTGATGTATGTTATGTTATGTTTTTAAAAAAAAAAAAGAAAAAGTTTGAAATATGAAATATATCAAATTTATACATGAAATATGAATTATACCTTTTATACGGAATATATATATTTATTCTATTTTATCTTTGTAAATTTGTTGGTGTTTGGGGTTGAGTGTGAGGGTTTGGAGTATTTGGAGGCAAGGAGTTGGTGTTTGTTTCTGATATGTTTTTCTTTACAGGTATGATCACGGTTATTGGGAGGGATGTGTGGTGGTTTGGTGGGGAGTCTTTCTTTTAAACTATTTTGTGTGGGGAGTTTTTTCTTTTTAAATATTTTGTGTGGTGAAATATTTTCCTTTTTTTTAAAAAACATTTTGTGTGGTGGAGATGTTGGTAATGTGTTTGTGTTTTTGCAGATCCTCCGAGAGTGGTGTGGATCATTGGAGACTCTCTGATTTTTTTGGGCGAGAAGAAGGGCGTTGGTGCGATCCTCTGGAGTTCAGATGGGTCTGCTTGGGTCGGCAACACGGGTACGGTGGATCGGAATCCGTGGACTCCTATGGGAGGAGTTTAAGCCGACGATTTTGGGTGCCCTGAGGCACGGTGAAGTTTCCCATGTGCTGGTGGTTCACATGGGAGGGAACGATTTGGGTGTGGTCCCTCATTGTATGCTGCGGGAGCAGATGCAGGAAGATCTGCGGCAGGTGATGGTGTGGTCCGAGGTGATGCCAAGGATGGTGTGGGAGCAGGCAGAGAATGAGGAGGCGGTGCGGCTTGGCCGTATCAAGTTGAATCGAAGCATGGGAAGGTTCGTGAGGAGGATGGAGGGTGTGGTGGTGCGACATCTACCTTTTGAAGAGGAGGAGGTGGAGTGTTATTTTATGGCGGATAGTGTTCATCTGACAGATGTGGGCAAGGATCTGTTCATCCTGGGACTCAAGGAAGGGATTGAACAAGCCGTTTTTCTTGGTGGGGGAGCTCTCCCATAAGGGGTTACGTGAGGAGCTCGTGGCGGGGGCTTGTAGGCAGTGCTGGCTAGGGGTTCCTTTTTGGTTAGGATTACTTTGTTAGATGGTTGGGAGTTGGGTAGAATTTTGGTGGTTGGTTGGTTTGGAGGTGTGTGGGGGTTGTGGGGAGTCCTCTTTCAGCACTGGATTATTGTTTTAATTTGTTATGAGAATTGTTATGTTATTATGGTGGGGTTTTAGTGTGGAGGTTTTAGCTGTGGCCTATATATAATAAATATATATATTATTCCAAAGTTATGTGTTTGAGTATTTTTGTGTGTTTCTTGTCTCCCATAGTCCGACCCGCTCATCAGTAGGCGACTTAATAACAAAATAACAGAACCTTTGCCAACCTTTTCTTTTGGGACGCTGCCAACCATTGCAGTTCACCAGCTCTGCTGCTGCTGCTGCTGCTAGTCTGTGTCTCTCTCAAAATGAATCAATCTCCTCCACCTCCCCCTGGTTCCTCACACCCAGGAAACATTTAAGGGCTTTTAATTAGCAGGTGTGGAGACCTTGCAGCAGAGTGGAACAATATAAAACACATATTTTCCTTCTGGGTTTAAACAGCCCACTGCCCTCTCAAAAACACAGGGGGAATGTACACCCCATCGCACACAATTCCCTTCACCTTATCACAATACGTTGTTGTAATAAAAATACTTTTGTTGCATTACTGGCTGGAAATGATCTGTGTTTGACGTAATTCAATTGATTGAATATCTATTGATTTATCTGCTTACGTACCATATATGAATGTATATATGTCCATTCTGGATCTTCTGGAATAGTTGGTTAAGGCGTGGCTTGGTTGATTAATCGATTGAGGTTATAAAAGAATGAGAGATTAATGTGGTTCTGCGTTAATTCCAATCACATCTGCTACATTGTATATTTTGCTGATAAGAGTTGTGTCTCATTTCTTCTAAACTATCGATATCAAGTTGCCTAGAGCTCAGTGACGCTCTAACCTGTCTATTGACATATGGAGGTACCGTGCGGAGATCAATGTCCTTCCAAACCAATAAAATTCACACATGTCTGGTGCTGCTCCACCCTTGGAACCCTAGTAGCACTCTTCCCGTCAATCTTTACTTAGCCCTCGTTTCCCCGCAGCACTGCATAAGATACAGGTGCTCAAAATTACTGGCCTAATTATCCCCTATTAACCCCTTAAGGACCTCTGACGTACCCTGTACGTCCTGTACTCGGGTCTCCCTTAGACCCGCAGACGTACAGGGTACGTCAGCGGCGCCAAATCCCCCTCCCGCCCGATACTCACCTCCCTCGTCGGATCCCACGGCGATCTGGCAGGGAGGAAGCCTGCCCATGTGATTTACATGGGCAGGCGAGGCTGATGACGTCGCCACGCTGCGTGGTGACGTCATCAGAAGGTGCCCCCATGTGTTTCAATGGAGGGAGGGGAGGGGGGGCTCCTTCGGAGCCCTATCTCCCCAACCATTGAAGCTAGGGAAGAATGCCGTTTGCACCGCTGGAGAGGGGAGAGGGTGTATGGCATCAACAGTTTTGCCGCCGGATCGCTTTTCGGCGCCAAAACGCGATTCAAACCTGGAGGGGGGCTGACATCTTGGATGTCAGCCAAGCCTCCAGGTCCCCCCCCACCCACTGACAACTTCACCATATGTGTGAGGATGTCAGTGGGCCAGTTAACCCTCTAGCTGCCATGTAGAGATAAGGGGATCCTAAGGATCCCTTTATCTCCGATCCATGGCAGCTGGATGGTCATATTTGCCATCATTTAAAAGCCTGATTATGGCCTTTCAAATGATACCAAACATGACCAGGTTTGGTTTAAAAAATAAATAAATAAAAAAATAATAAAAAAATTAAATAAATAAAAAAATGTTTTTTTTTTTTTAAAGTTTTTTTTGTCTGGGGGGAGTTTAATTAAATAGGACCTAGGCTGTCATCTAAAAATAATTAGCACAAAATGGTCAGAATGAGCGCAGCGCACATAGGTGAACTGTCTCAGCAGTGAAGGGGTTTAAAAGCAAACGCATGTTAAAATTGGGTATTTCTAGTCTTGGGACAAAATTTTGAACCTATTTAGCCGGGGTCTTTTTGGGTGGTTGTAGATTTTGGGGATTAAATTACGAAAAAGTGTGTTTTTACCATTTTTTTCCTCATATGTCATATTTTTTTTATAGTAAATTATTCGATATGATGGAAATAATGGTATTTCTAGAAAGTCCATTTAATGGCGGGAAAAAGGGTAATAATATGTGTGGGTCGAAATAAACGAGTAAGAGGAAAAATTGTCCTAAACACTAACAGCGCAGAAACGTAAAAACAGCAGCGGTCACTAAAGGACGGATTT
>RXON01000733.1:0-17274 GCA_009667805.1 Leptobrachium leishanense
AGCCTTTCCAGCTGTTCGTACATGAACACAACCAAACAGCAACAGGAGTATTGGTCCAGACCTTTGCTCATGGCTGAGGCCTGTGGCCTACCTCTCCAAGCAACTCGACCCTGTGGCCTGTGGCCTACCCCCATGCCTGAAAGCAGTGGCTGCCACCGCAATGCTGATAGCAGAAGCAGACAAGCTGACCCTTGGACGAGTTCTTCATGTCAAGGTGCCCCACGCTGTCAAGGCTCTGCTGGATGTCAAAGGAGGTTACTGGTTCAGCAACAGCCGGATGACGAAGTACCAAGCCATGATGTGTGAAAATCCACGGGTTCATTTGGACCTCATCGCTACCTTGAACCCTGCTACTTTACTGCCTGACTGTGAAGAGGATCCAAATCATGAATGCCTCCAAGTCATGGAAGAAGTGTTCAGTAGCAGGCCAGATTTGAAAGACGTACCCCTAGACAAATACGATCTACAGCTATTCACTGATGGTAGCAGCTACATGGATGATGGGAAGAAAGTCTCCGGCTATGCAGTAGTCTCACAGAAGAAATTATTGAAGCAAAGCCACTGCCAGGCCATACATCGGCACAATAGCTGAAATAACAGCCTTAACCAGAGCCCTTGAAATTTCTGAAGGCAAAAGAGTAAATATCTAAACAGATTCCAAGTACGCCTTCATGACAGTCCATGCACATGGTGCACTCTACAAAGAAAGAGGCCTACTCACGTCATCAGGACAACAAATTAAATATGCTGCAGAAATCACGGCCCTCCTGGAAGCAGTGTGGCAACCAAGTGCTGTGAGCATCATGCACTGTCGTGGCCATCAAAAAGGCCGTGATGAAATTCCGAAAGGTAACAGACGTGCGGACCAGGCCGCAAAAGCAGCTGCAAAACCGCCACCACCAACAGAAGCAGAAGCTCGAGCTAAAGTACTGATCTGCAAGCAAGAGCCTCAATCTTCCATGCCAAATTACGAGTTCTACATGAATTTGAAAAAGTTTGAACCCCACGGCGAGTTCATTGAAATAATATTGCACAAATGGCAAGATGATTATGAACTGTTAGAACTCAATCATGATTATATCCAATGGCTTTTTCCAACTCGGACACAAGGCCGAAATTTCTACTCTACTCCTCTAAATCCGCAAGAAACACGCCTAATGATCAACACCTCAGAAGTTCAGCAAAGATTACGCAGAGCTTACAAGATGATGCTGAAATTCTTCGGCGTAAAAATAGTGGGGGAGGAGGAAGACAAAGAAACAACTGAAGTTGAACGAGCAGAAAATTTCGCGTCACGTTTTGAAAATTTGACAATCAATTCTCACAATAATCTACGAATCACACGAATACTGCACAGTCTGGGAGAATTGGGAGCAGAAGAATATCAAGTCCCACTGGTGAGGTTCTTCCTCAAGGAGATCCTTATCAAGAACAGACTGCCAAGAATGAAGAAAAGTGCAATGAACTTTTTCATACCAGCAGTAAGAGATTCACAAGACAGACAAGATTTATTGTTCTTCGCATGGCGATACTATTTCCCAAAAGAAGAATTCATCTGGGGAAATCATGGAGAATTGGCACGATACAAACCAAAACCAGTGGTAGCTGCACTTCTACCGGCGCCACTGAGTGAATGGACACCTGTGTACTCAGAAAAAGAAAAGAAGTGGCTGACAGAAGAACCCGGAGGATATGGAGAAGATGGATGGTTCCAGATGGAGAATGGACGAATGGTCCTACCAGCAACACTGGCTCCTGAAATCGTAAGAGCACTTCACGCAAGTACCCATGGAGGGAGAGAAATGATGGAGCAACAGTTGGAGCCACATTTCTACGTACCAGGATTGTCAGCAATCTGCAAAGCAACAGCTCAGCAGTGTGTAACATGTGCCAAAAACAACCCGAGAACAGGCCCATCTCAACCCCCAGGGAAACAGCCAATCGGGCTATCCCCAATGGCGTCATTACAAATAGACTTTACAGTATTGCCACCTTGCAAAGGATACAAATATTTACTAGTGATGGTGTGCACATTGACAGGATGGGTGAAAGCTTTCCCAACAAGAACTGAAAAGACAACAGAAGTGGTAAAAAGCCTGATGAAAGAGATAATACCACGTTACGGACTTCCACTCGAGATAGGGTCGGACAATGGCCCTGCATTTATCCAGAACTGTTTGCAACAACTTGCCCGGCTACTGGGCATCACCTGGAAGCTACACACCGCCTACAGGCCCCAAAGTTTGGGAAAAGTTGAAAGAATGAACCGTACCCTAAAGACTTTGATGTCCAAACTGTGCCAAGAGACGTCATTAGGCTGGTTGGACTTGCTGCCGATAGTCCTTTTGCACATTAGGTGCAGACCAACCCCCCAATTGAAGCTAAGTCCGTACGAACTTATGTTTGGACGGCCAACCCCTCTAATTAATGGACTAAGGGGGGACCTTCGGGCATTGGAGAAACTAAACTAAATGATCAGGTAGTAATGCTGGGTAAATCAATGCAGAAATTAAATACATGGGTGGGGGATAATATACCGCATTTTCTATATCCTTCACTGCATAAGTATTGTCCGGGTGACTCAGTATGGGTAAAAGAGTGGAAAAATGATCCACTGGGTCCAAAATGGAGAGGTCCTTATCTTGTCCTGTTATCAACCCCTACAGCAGTAAAGGTTGCCGAGGTGGTCCGTGGATACATCACTCCAGAGTAAAAGCAGCTGCAGCCAGTCCTGAGCTAACATGGAAGGTCGTCGCCAACGAGACCAACCGCTGAGGCTGAAGCTGACAAAGACCACAGTCACGAGCACCTAAATGATCCTAACCCATATGATTCAGAGGATCAACAAGTGGGTGTTTTGATGGGCACAGGCCCTGACCACCCGCCAGCGGAAATGGTGTTTTGATGGGCACAGGCCCTGACCACCTGCCAACGGGGGATAACCACAGGGTGCTTTTTAGGGCCCGGCCCCCACCCTTGATCATCCAGAAATGTTCTTTACTTTTGAAATTCCGGTGGGGGGATTGGGTTTATGTGGCTGTGAAAAGAATTGCCCAAGGAATTCTGACACTCGGGGCATTTGTGGTGCTTGATTTTATACCTTGCTAATCTGATTTATGGACTCTCACGTGGAGCATGCCCCAATTGTACAAACACCGCGGGGAAAGTGGATATTTCCCATATCTGGAATGGTACGCACCCGGTGATGGAGAACCGTACCATGTGGAGACAAAAGCGAGAAGTATCATCCGAGATATTGCCAAGAGGACATTTGCTTGTGCAATTTAAATATGACTATGCTAAGAAATCTGGGCAGGAAGCATGTTGGGTGTGCAGCAGAATGCACCCAGAGACAATCCATATCCCATTTGCTTCTGTTCCAATGAATCTGAGTATGTTTGCATCAGGGAATATCACAATACATTCTTTTCGGCCACCCAGAGAACAACCAGAAATGTATGAAGCTGGGTACCCCATAATAGGGTACATATATCCTCCAGAATGGTGTTTCCAAATAGGGCCAGATAAAGACACACATAAGAAGGAAGGGTGTTACTCAAGCAAATTCAATTGGACATCATACATATACACAATTGACACAGAGGGACACTCAAATTATCTATACATACAGTGCAGAAAACTCACGAGTAAACAAGAGAGAGTAATTGAAGATGAGTCTGGAGGGATGCAGAGTGTGCTGGAGACGACAAGACAATGAGACGAATGATGTTGGAATTAGCAAAGGGAACACTACACCTATCACCATTCATGTTAGAAGAGGGATACCAGGTGTGTTGTGGGAGAGTGTGTTACACATGGGTTCCACCAACAATAACAGGAATGTGTTATTTGGCTAAACTGGTCCCAATACAGAGACTAAGGGGAGAAGACACAAACACAGACACAGAACTGCACCCTAGGTACCCACTGGTGTTTGAAAGACCGAAGAGAGAGTTGTTTGCAAAGATGGATCGAATATGGACATGGTTGCCAGCATGGACTGGATGGGGAGGAGAGATGATGAGGAGATTGAATAGCTATGTTAATCTAATGGATGAGATTTTGAATAGAACCAGTACGGATATCCAGTTGTTGAATCTGGAAATGCGAGAGATACGAAAGGTGCAGATGATACATGATATGGCACTTGAGCAGATCAGTGCGGCTTTGAATGGATTGTGTGAGATGACAATGCACTATGAATGTTGCACCTTCTTCAGAAACACTACACACGAAGTCCCAGATTATTACCAGGTAATTCAAGATCACCAAGAGAAGGTAGCACAGTTGCAGGGTTCAGCTAGGAGGATTGCTGCCGAAGGCTGGAATCCGCTCCGTGGGTTTGGAGCAATGGGAGAATGGTTTGGATCAATCCTGAGATTTATCTCACAGATTGGATCCATGATACTCATGGTAGTGGTGGTCTTGATCATAGGGATACTGATCTACCGCATAGGGCTATGCATGTGGCCACTATGCAAGGCAGCACTGACACCCACACAAACACAGAAGATACCACTGATAATTCCGCAGGGAGTTCCCAGCGAACGGGAAGCCCCCCCAATATTCAGAATTTCAGAATAGTGGAGTGTAATGGCTACAAGTGCCAGGAAAAAGATACTGACACTTGAGCCAAGGGGGGAATGAAGGAGAATCAGGCTGGAAGATGGTTGCCACTATGAGCCAGGCAGCCATCTTGTTCAGAATATTGGTTCACCAAGTAAATAGAATAGATTTCCTTTAGAAGAGAAGAGCTGAGCTCACGTAGAATTTAAGGAATGTGTGGTAGATTAGAAAAGCTAACAAGAAATCCAGGCAGGATCCGGCCAGCTCTTGGCACAGAGAGACAAGAAGATTTATGAATGAAGCAAGGTCAGTGCGATGTGCCAAGGAACAAAGAGAACATAGAAAACAGACTAGGTCCCTGGCTAGCTGAATAAACAAAGCCAACAGGGAGGGAGGCGCTGGCCGGAGAAAGACAGCACAAACAAATCACAGACTGTCAAACTAACATGAAGTGTATCAATTTATAGTTAAATGTGGAATGTTCTTTGTGTTCATGCTAATGATGGGAGGTATTAACCCACGTGGGGTGGAATAAAGTGTCAGCGGGAGGTGGGCTAATTGGGATGTACCTAATTACGTATGTTTGAGTATAAGACCCCTTGCACGGGGTGAAAGAGGGGCTCACTTTTAGAGATTCAATCCTGTGTGAGCACTTGTGTGACGACACAATAAACGTTTGCCTTTCCTGAAGAGACTCGTGTTTGGACAATCCTTGCTTGTGTCTGGTCCGGCGCCGTTAATGAAGTGAACCTGTCTGACTCCGGTTACAAAATTTTTATGTTATTTATTTTATGTTGCTGATATCTTACATATGATTTGGGTTTCTCTTGTGTTTAGTTAAAATATATTTTACTCTATATGTGTCACTGGGTACATCCATTGTGTGATATTTTGTGTTGTAAATATATAAATTATATATATATATATATTTATAACAGCCAAAGGTTCCTGGCACTCAAGGGCTCTAAACTTCAAAGTCGCTCAGATAATCATAATAAACAACACCATTGGTCCTGATTAAAGTTATTATATAATGAAATGATGCTGTTACTAAATAAAGTATAAAAGATTTGAGGAGACGCTGGAGAAGAGGCTCTACTAATGAACGTATATATAATCAATTGTGCTCGGTCACTGGAAATCTTGTATGACATCTCTGAAAAGGTGAAAAAACCTCAATCACTATTTAATCTGTATGGGAACAGGATAATTAAGTCAGAAATCCAGTGCATCTCATTCCTGGACGTTTTACCATCAAAATCCTCACCCCTGACAGTTTCTGCACTTTAGTAATGCCCGTGAAATGCAGACCTACAGGGTTACACTGACGTGTTTCCTTAAAATATAATGTAAACCCAATTTGGATATTTCTCTGATGTTTTTTTACTCGTATCTATAGAGAGGCTTTTCTGTTTTGCTTTCATATCGATATTTACCAAAACTCACTGAACTGCCATTTGCACAAAGCTCATTTTGTACTGATAAAAATATTTCTCATTTCTTATTAAGATGTGATATATGTCACAATTACCGATTTCTACTGAAATATACAGAAGCTATACAAAGTTTCAGTAGCTACAGTTGTGTGGCATTTTATGTGATGTCAAATGAGCACTTGAACATTCTATATATCATTTAAATACAGCTTTAAATTAAAAGTGCGAAATGATGCGACACTGAAAGGGTTAACTTATAGTTCAACCAAATCATTTTACATTAACAACTTCATTACATTAACTAGTCCTTTAGAATCACTGCGTTGACACGTTCAGTAAACAAGTTTACTGCGATGTCACATTCTTGAATGTCACTCCTCTGATGTCACTTCAGCACGGATATAATCAGGGCACGAGATCTTGGAGAGCATTGCGAGTTTTGAGAACTTGGTGAGCGAGAGTAGACTACTAATACATTGTGAGTTGAAAAATCCTTTTCAGAGATGGCAAGGTGCTTAATGCTTTTGCTGATAGCATCTTGCTGTCTGGTTTTATTTGGATTCCCCATACGGAGACTGGAAGGTAATTCTTTCATTTATTCTCTTACTGTTACTATGTATTATTATATGGGAAGACAATGGATTCATCAACCTATAAACTCATGATCTCCAGGTTTTTTCGTAATTTTGTTTTATACATGTTTTGCTAAATCTAGAATAAAGCAGAGAGGTGGATCGGGGCATTGGCCCAGAGCCGAGCGGTTCTCTCCCTATAAGTATAGGTGCTAGGCTATCATTCATGTTTTACGTAATCGATTTGGCTCACAAAGTTACATAGTATGTAAAGAAAATATATTTGCAGTTCATATGAGATACTTTTGTTACGGTTTGTTTCCTCTGCTAAACGTATGATAATTGTTGCTAATGCAAATGTTAAGAGAAAATAATAAAAAATCCCAAAACACTGCAACCTCTCAAGATCAGAAATGGAGAGAGTGTATAGGTGGGATTTACTAAGCGTCAGCTCTGTGCTCATGGGTGGTACAGGGGCGTCTTGTGATACATTGTTTCTAGTGAGCAAGAACTGTCGCTAGTAGTACTCACTACAGTTCGCATTAGACAGTAAAGTTTTTTCATTTGCCGAACCTCAAAAAGACTCCTCTCCTGGATAGTGGTAATAAATGTAACCCGATAACTGTTCACTTTTCCTGAATTAATGCTCGAATATTGTCAAGAAACTCATTGCATATATTTTTGTTTTAATATCTGTACAAAATGTAACAATGTAAAGACATTCCTTTTGAATAAATATTTTGCATTGTAATTTGCAGGCTCTGATGGAGTTCTTCTTGTAGAATTCAATTCGGAAGAGAATGTAACATCCAATTCTTCCTGGACTGGACTGATTAGAAAACAAGGTAAAGTAACTATATCCAAATCTGATCTGTGTGCTGTCCATTGAAAGCCCGGCTTCTACAATTATTATTATGCTTTACTTATATAGCGCCAGCATATTCCGCAGCGATGAACAATGGGCATGATATAGACAGGGTTACAATACATTGAGACTGAACAACATTTGATAAACCGCTACATGAGAAAACGAGTGACCTATTCCCGTGGGAACTCACAATCTAGAAGGGTTGGTGGTGGAAACAAGAGGAGAGGACTGCAAGGTGGGAGTGATGGACTGGTTGGAAACAGGAGGAGAGGACTGCAATGTGAGAGTGATGGACTGGTTGGGGCAGTGAGGTGTATTAGTGAGTTGCGTGCTAGGCGACCTCACCTCACCATTTAAACATACAAAGATACAAACATTCATTTAACACTTTATAAAATATTAAAGGTGTATTGATATTCTGTCAGAAATGTATTTTTCCATTCTCAGATTGATTTTGTGCTTTATGTACACTCTTCGCATGCTCACAAAGGGCAACATTCATACGTCAGCAATGTTAACACTAGAATTTGACTTCATGCCTGTTGCTGTAAAGCCCATATTCTACACCAGCATGTAATGAGTTACAAAGCAAGGCCTTTATAAACCAGAATATATGGAGTTTAAGGTTTATCCAACCCCCACCCATGCCACAATATTCACCCAAAAACCAGGATTAAATTATAAATGTGTTAAAAAATACTATACAATCTAGTTTTGAGGTCTCATTCCCCATCTGTCCCAATGCAACGTATATGGATGATATAAAAAATCGTTACTGGTAGCAAAACACTCACACACTCACAATTACTCTTAAAATATCTAAATCTTTCCAGACAGACATTAATCAGGGAGGAGGGAAAATGTCAGGACTGTAATTTATAAACAAACAGACACAACGCAGTTTTTAAATGAAGCCGCCACTTAAATGTAGATGTTTACCATTGATTTAATGAATTTTGGTAGATTTGCTAAAACACCAATACAATTACCGATTGACTATTCTCTTTATAAGTGGCAACTTTCCTGGTTGGGTGCTGCTCTGCCAGCCGCCATGGAGAAGCCTCTGCTGATCTCTAATTGCTTTAGTCAGATTGTAATTTTATCTCTACGATATTGATGTTTGTAATAATTTACCCATTTTCTTCTTATTTTTAAAAGGATCCTTATTGCTATCGAAGATAAGAGGCTGTTTCCAACCAGGTAAGGATTATATTTCCTTAATCATTATGGAATTACTTACTGTTACATAACAATAAATAATTAGCCCTGCTTAATTAAAAAGTGGAATAGGAAAGGTGAAAAATGTAAATATACAGCATCTGCACTTATTAATGTCACTCCGCCATTGGCTGTTACTTCATATAAGATGTACAAATATATTGAGAGTCAGATTATAACGAGAAATTCCATGTTGCTCTTTTCTTATTTGCAGATGGCGCGTCAATGAAAGAACCATCTCCACAACGTAAGTGTTAAGTGACTTTGATCTATCAGTTTTACATACAATAAATATCAGATTATTAAATTCTGTGCCCCCTTCTGGTCGCAGAGAGAGGCGTATTTGGTTTTCTCCTCTCACCACCACCTGAAAGATACAGGGGAAAAAATGGTTCCCTGTGTCCTTTGCCCTGCCGATCACCAATCATAATATCCAATGCATTACACACATTCAACGATTATCAATGTACAAGTTTCCTTCTGTGCATCTAAAGCACTTTGTTTTATAGGTCTCTCTACAACCAACGCGAAGAGGCGGATTATGGATATATTGACGGTCGCTTCATTCCTTATCTTCTGCATTTCGATCCTTGGAGGTGTGATCCTGAGCTCCTGTGTTTAGTAAGTCAGACGATATTTTACTAATATTATTGTTTTAAATTACAAGTATTTACAAGCAAGCAATTATTAGGGTCACAATGTACTTTTTAGTTTTTCAATGTTTCCAATTTACGTTTTTTTTTTTTAACATATTCAAGTTTATTTTGAATTACAGGTATTACAAGGAAGATTTGCAGTGGTGCATAACAGTAGCATGTGTAACAATACCTTTTGCGATATACAATATACAGCAAAGTAAATAAAAAGAAAAAGGGGAAAAGGGAGAGGAACGGCAGAGCGAGTCAGATGGCATAAGGTATACGTAAATAGAAATATAAATATAAAGATAAGTATAAATACAGGCGATCAGTGGACGATCCACCGACCGACAACCCGAATCACTATCGAACTATGGATTGCGGCGAGAGTGTGGCAATACATCGGTCAACCAATAGAACCATTTACGAGTATATATCTCATATCGATCGGCTGCTCGGGACGCCATCTCGTCAACACCACGGATGAATTCCACTTCATCTAGCCACGTAGCAACAGGAGGTGTAACAGCCTGTCTCCAAAACTTGGGAATGGTCAGTCTGGCCGCGTGTATCAGGCAGGGCATGACCGACTTTTTATAAGCCGAGATGGTGATGGATGTGTGGTGTAGAAGGTACAGTTCTGGAAGAAAAGGTGGGTGTGGTTCCACCACCATACATATATAGGCGTGTACACGAGACCAGAACGGCTGAATCAGAGGGCATGACCACCAGATGTGCAAATGGTCAGCGCCGGGCGCCTGGCAGCGCCAGCACAAACCACCACCCCCTCCCAAAATGTGTCGCAACCTATCTGGTGTACGGTACCAGCGGTACATGATCTTATAGTTCACCTCCTGGATCCTAGTGGAAGGGGTGCAACAGTGCGCTAGTTCATATATCTTAAGCCATTCAGCATCCGTCAGAGCAATCTGAAGGGACGATTCCCATTTAGTACGGAAAAGAGTGGGGGGGGTATGTAGTGTCTGCAACATGCTATAAAGGAGGGATATACTGTGTGCGGGGGTCGTGCCCCGTTTAATTATAATTTCAAAGGTGGTTGTTTGTCTGCAGTAAGCCTCCAGCGGTGCAAGTGAGCATAAGTAGTGTATTAGGCGATGCAAATGGAATTTAGCAAGGAAGCCCATAGGCTGAAGGTATGGCAGTTGTGCAGCTTCTACCCTGTGCCCATCCACAACAAAATGGCCCGGTAAGGGGGAAGGTGGGCCATCTAGAGGGGCAGTGGGCATCAGATGTCTGGAAAATACCGGTAAGTGTTGCAAAGGCATTAATGGCGATGGAAGGGAGCTATGTTAGTTTGGGACTGCAACGTTCGCCAGACGCGTAGTGTAGCGCGTGTGGTGAAAAGAGTAGTAGGGGGCAGGGGAATCGCGCGCGGTGGTACCCATGGCACGGAAGCCAAAGCAGGGCCGGCGAAGTGTTTCTCAACCCCCACCCAAGCTTTAGGCGTTGACGTAGTTCCCCATTCCACTATCCGCTGTAGGTGTGAAGCTTGATAATACCGCTGAACATGCGGCACAGACATGCCTCCTGCGGAGCGCGGGGTAGTGAGTAATCCAAGTTTGACCCGTGGTGGGCGGCCGTTCCAGACGTATGTCCGAAGCAGGCCATCCATGGTGCTAAAGAAAGACCTAGGTAAGGTAATGGGAATCGTCTGAAAGAGATACAGAATCTTAGGAAGGATAGACATCTTGATAGCGTTGATACGCCCGAACCAAGTTATGTGTGAGAGATCCCATGAGCGAAGGTCGCTCTCCACAGACCGCAACAATGGCCCATAATTATCCGTATAGAGATCCCCCGGGTTCCCAGACAAGTATGTTCCCAAATATTTTAAAGGACCTTGGCACCATCTGAAGGGGAATGCGCTTTGCAGGCTATTCGCCAGCGTAGCCGGGACCGAGATTGGAAGAATCTCTGATTTGTCCATGTTCAATTTTAAGTTGCTGAGAGCGCCGTAATCTGCAAATAACCGCAGAAGATTAGGGAGAGTGATAAGCGGTGAGCGGATAAAAAATAATAAGTCATCAGCGTATGCCGCTAGACGATGCTCTGAGGCCCCGATCTCCAGCCCCGTGATGTCCGGAGCGCTGCGTACTGCCTGTAGAAATGGTTCCAGGGATAATGCGAACAAGAGGGGAGATAAAGGACACCCCTGTCTAGTCCCATTGGCTACGGGGAAGGCGTCAGAGAGAACCCCGTTAATATTAACGCGTGCGCAAGGATTGGTGTATAGGGCACGAATCCACATCAACATATGATCCCCAAATCCCATATGAGTTAATGTGCGGAACAGAAAATCCCATCTGACCCTGTCGAAAGCCTTGTCGCAGTCCGTGGAGAGCAACAAGAGTGGGTCAGCAGGTGAGTGAGAAGCACCCTGGATTAAATTAATTGCCGTTACTGTGCTATCCCGAGCCTCCCTCCCAGGAATGAATCCAGTCTGGTCAAGATGTACCAAACCGGGGACATACGGTTTGAGACGTGTAGCTAAAATTTTTGCAAATAGTTTGATGTCTTGATTAAGTAAGGAGATGGGTCTGTAATTACTGCAATAGTCAGGATCCCTACCCGGTTTTGGGAGCAGGGTGATAGTGGCGGTCAATGTGGCAGGGTGTAGGCGATGGCCATGAGTCAATGAATTAAATGAAGAAAGCCAATAAGGCTGCAGGACATGCATAAGTTTTTTATAATAGGACAAAGAGAACCCATCTGGGCCAGGCGCCTTGCCCGAGGGGGTCTCCTTAACAGCTGTGAGAAGCTCCTCCTCAGAGATTGGAGACTCTAAGAGGCGCCTACCAGTCAGTGGTAATTTGCATTTTATATGTAATCGTAAATAATTTTCAATTTTCTGTGATAGTGGTGCATTAATGGAGGTATTGGCGTCCAGATTGTAAAGGGAACGGAAGTGATCACGAAAAACGCTTAACATGGCAGTTGGTAGTGTGACCTTCGTACCCGACTTGTCTATGATACGTGAGATGTATGAGGCGCTACGCTTTTTACGTAAGGCCCTCGCGAGTAACCTGCCGCACTTGTTACCATGTTCAAAGAACAATTTTTTAACATAAAGAAAGGATTTCTGTGCCTTAATGTCCAACAAAGAGTTTAGGTCCGCCCTAAGCGCAGTAAGTTGTGCGTAAATCTCCTCAGATTGGCATGATTTATGTGCTGTCTCCAGTGAGCGTATCTGCTGGATCAAGTCATTCTGACGCTGGGCGCGTTCCCTCTTAAGGCGGGCACCCTGTTTAATTAGATAACCTCTGGCTGAAGCCTTGTGAGCCTCCCAAAGGAGCGGGGGGGTAACATCGGGGGTATCATTCTCACTAAAATACCTAGCAACCTCTGCCTCTAGGCCCGCGAGTACTACTGCATCCTGTAGCAGCGTATCGTTCAGCCTCCAGTGTGAAGCCTTTGGACGATACAAAGAGGATCGGAGTTCCACGTCTACCGGGCAGTGATCCGACCATGTCTGGCTTCCAATCCTAGCGGACTGGAGGAGGTGTGATTGCGCAAAGGGTAGTAAAATAAGATCAATACGGGAATATGACTTATGTAAGGCACTATGGTGCGTATAATCCCTGGAAGTAGGGTGGAGAGCCCTCCAACAATCGGTCAAACACAAATCCAGTAAGGCCAGCCGAGTGGATCGTATAACAGTGAGCGGGACGCTAGACGTCCCACGGGACGTGTCCAGTTTGGGGTCCAGAGGAAGATTGAAGTCCCCGCCCACCACCAAAATACCCCCTTGGAAGTTAGCCACTTTATTCATGATGGACCTAAGAGCCCTGTGTTGTCCGCGATTAGGGAGGTAAAGAGAAACAAAGGTGTAGAGTTGATCCCCAACATGGCCTTTCACCATAACATATCTGCCGTCCTCATCTAATGCGCAATCGAGCAGTTGAAACGGGACATGCTTAGCAAAAAGGATGGCAGTGCCCCTAATCTTGCCGGTTGTGCAATTACTGAAAAAGCCCAAGGGATAAGATGGGTTTTTAAATGATGGAGCGTGTGTGCTTGAGAAATGGGTCTCCTGTATGAGAGCCACGGATACCTGCGCTTTAGTGAAATCGCGCAAAGCGATATGTCTCTTTGTCGGGACATTAAGGCCCCCAGCATTAATGGATCGTATTAACAATGGTCTAGGACAGAAAGACATAGTGAGACCAACGCGGAGAAAAACAATGCCGTATTTGGGAAAAGGAGAGGATAGGAAAAGGGAAAATAAAACTTAACTTAACTAATATATAAAACCAAAAACAGAAGATCAAATAGATCACATTGGGTGAACACCCCAGGCAGGGGAGGTTCCAACGCGACGCCTGTGGCGACGCAGGTGGGTTCCCCACCTAGACTACTCCAGCCGGAGTGGGCGAAATCCCAGGGGAGCGAGTCCCGGAGTGACGAACAGTACACGTAAATGGAGTGTAAAAAGCTATCGAACCAAAACGGTCCCCGCACATCTCGTCGTTGAACATAGACGTGCAGCCAGGGCAGCAAAACATGTCCAAAAACGAAGAAGAACAGCAACAAACGGACTCCGGGAACCGGAGGACCCTGTCTACTCCACGACCAGACGTCCAAAAAGGTGGGGCGCAGCACAACCCGGAGGCATTCTACGCGTCGTCCGGATTCAAGGTGATTAACAGCTGAGATGAACGAGTCAAATGAAGAACCGCTGACGTCAAAGTCACGTAAAAACATGTTAAGACGTTAGCTCAGGTATCTTGTGAGCTGTAAGGAGGAAGGTTATCATCACGGGAGGACTGTCGTACAGGGCGACGGGGGCGCCTGAGGGGACGCTGAGGTCTTGGCAAGTCCGCTGTATAGAACTGGATCGGGTCCGGCCAGGCCGGAATGATATCAGGCGGTAGTTCCAGCAAGGTCAAGAAATTAGGTAGTTCCTCATTATTGCGCACCGTGACGGGGCCATGTGGGGTGCGAACTTGAATACCCGAGGGGTAGAGCCATCTATATTGTAGGCCCCCCCGTTGCAGTGCTGCGGTGAGAGGTCGTAGGACACGTCTAGTGTGTAGGGTGAGCTGAGATATATCCTGGTACAGTTCAACTTTCGAGCCCTCGAAGCGTATCGCCGTTTTACCCCGCGCCTGTTCCATAATTCGTTCTTTCATGCCGAAGCGCGTTATACAGCAAATTATATCTCGTGGGGGGGCTCCAGGGGGACCCTTAGGCCTGAGCGCCCTGTGCCATCTCTCCATCTCTATCGGCGCTTCATGGGCATTGTGCAACAGCATATTGAAAAGGCGAGTCAGCATGCAGCGGAGCTCCTCAGGGTCCTGCTCAGATTCAGGCAGGCCCCGCACCCTGATATTATGGCGTCTGCCTCTATTTTCTAGATCCTCAACCTGTCGCGTAAGGGCATGGAACAGGTGGTGATGCAGTGACAATTGCGTGGAGTGCGCCTGTAAAGTGGATTTTTGGGCCTGCTGCCCCTCCTCCACCACCACGAGGCGCTGCGTGAGGCCCTGCAAATCCTGGCGTACCTGCTGAATCTCTCCTGAGAGAGAGAGGCGAAGGTCTTTGGCCACCACGTTCAAATCCTCCCTGGTAGGCAGTGAGCGGAGCAGTTGAGTAAGATCCGGCGGCTGATCCCAGCCAGAGCCGGAGGAGGCCGGGGAGCATGGCGCCGCCGATGGAGATGCGGCCGCCATCTTGGATTTTTCCGGCGCCGCTGGTGTGCCGCTTTGCGGCTGAAAAAAGTCCCTGATACCGGGCTGAGGTGGGCTGGGGCAGGCCTCTGAGGGTCCCGGAGTCTGGGGCTGTCGTCTGCTCTTGCCCATGGTGCAGGCTAATGATGCGGTGCCCGTGGTAAACGAGGTCGGTGCGGGAGCCGAGCTAACACGCGGCCATTCGGCTCCGAGTCCAGGACACGCCCCCCCAATTTACGTTTTATGTAACATTTTTAGTTTCTCCTTCGCTTCAGAATTGTTAATCAACAATAATTTCTCTCTTAAAAACACAATAAGCCGATGATGTTTTGTGACGTATTTCTCTACAGGAGTAATGCAGAACTGTGTTTAATGTATTGCAGTTTGCTGTTAGATAAGCACAATAATCATCAATTGTGATGATATATTTAAATATTAGCTATATTTCAAAGAGATTTCAACCATTTCTATCATTATTCCATTTATTCAAACACTTTTATGTAATTTCCTTTCACCAGAATGTTTCGGCCACTTTTCATGTGTGCCGTTGCTTTGTTCACGTTGCGCCTTTGGAGCCCTTTTCCATAGGCTCTTCAAACGCTAGATGATAAGATAAAGTTGCGCCGATATCTATACGGTACCAGTAATGCTGCCATGTCTTTACTGGAAAGAGTATAAATGTAATATAGAAGTAGGATAAGTAAATATTACTGTCCACTCTCCTTCCTTAATTATACAAGGTCTGACCTCAGGATCTTACTGATTAAGCCTATTTCTCTATTTTAGCTATTGGCATAGCAACAAAACCCTGAGACTACTGAAGAAGGTCAGTTTAATGAAGCGTGCCCGAACACGGCGAGATGACATTGAATCCTGTCTGGATATTGGCGATTACGGTAACTTTTAATTCTATTCCTTTACAATTCCAATAAGATGTTAAAGTTTTAACTTGTTTTGATAACGTGACATAAAATTCTCATTTTAGTCCATATGATAACATTTACCTTGAGGACTATTGGTGTCTTGCTCATTTTATGTTAAGTATAGGTGAAGGTGAATAGATTTGAATGAAAGGGTGTAAGGTTCCATTGAAAAATAATGAGAATTTTATTACAGATTAAAGTGAACCAAAGTATAAAGTTACCAGATCAAGGGGTTTTTAAGCTTTGTGGAATAACTTGCAAAAAAATATTTCCTGCATGTTGTAAAAAAATTGTTTGAACTTGGCATAATTTTTAGTAATAATGGGATATTCTAGTTGTTAGTGAATTTAAACTAAGTCTTCACGAACATAAATGAATAAATAAGGTATGTGGAGAGCCAGTGTGTCCAGCGTGGAGTTCATACTAAGGGCACCTTTCAATTAACTGCTATAAGCAAAGAAAACTATGGAGTTAAAAATGTTGCCAGTTGTGCTGTTCTATACATGATATTACATTTTTTTGAAAAACTGTTCTTACATAAGTATATTACAATTAAACCCAAAAATAATACAATTTTGGCTGATGAAACTGACCAATCATTAATGGACACAGGCACTTAAATGAATTTCTGCTACGATCGAACCAAAATTTAAAATTTGTAAGACGAGCCAATATATAAAACTCTGCCATTGGACGAGTTTTAAAGTTCAAATGAATGAATTTGGCCAACAGTATTTACCACTGAGACACCATTATTACAGATTACATATTTCAACCTATTTAATTCTTTGCACAAGATTTATACCTTATTTTTTAGTATAGTCTATATTTAAAATTTAGGATTAACCTTTTCATATAATTTTATGTACAAAGTACCACAGTGATTGGCTAATTTTGAAAAAATAGCTGGACGTATACAGCCAATGGCGATGCGAGCACATCCTTGCTTAACGCCATTGGCTATTAGATTCCAACAGTAATTTCCAATGCAGCCCATGAAGATTAATCTGCCAAAGATTAGTAAACATATGTTAAGGTTACGATGAAAACATATCCATTCAGCCTTAATTTTTACTAAAAATATAAAAAGATCAGGATTCTCACCAGTGTAAACTGTGCGAGAAACTTAAGTAGCAGTTACCACCACCGTGTAAATCTGACATAGATCCCTGAGGTCTTAAGTGGAATATTCATCGTGTGATGGCTTATTGGGAAGCAGTAGAATGAGATAATGTGCATTTCAGATAAAGAGTAAAAGTAGTAAAATAAAAGCATATTTTAACTTAATTCAATTTTCTGCAATGTTGTCGTTTTAGCTCGTAGAAAGAGAAGAACAAGTTGGAGCGATGACGAAGACGAGAATAGC